>OZJO01020810.1:0-46483 GCA_900406225.1 Acrobeloides nanus
TATAAATTGATACGTAAATAAATTGATTTTCGCTTCAAAACACCTATCCCTTCCCTGAATCAGGGTCAAGGAAGCGTTTTCACGGTTCAGGAGTGCGCGCAATCGATTCTCCGCCTAGAAAAACCTAAGAATCGACAGTATTCTCATAAGAATCCGAAAATGTTTGATTTTCGCTTCAATACACCGATTTCTTCCCTGAATCAGGGTCGAGGAAGCGTTTTCAAGGTTCGGGAATGTGCGCAATCGATTCCCCGCCTAGAAAAACCTAAGAATCGACGGTTTTCTCATAAAAATCCGAAAATGTCTGATTTTCGCTTCAAAACACCGACCCCTTCCCTGAATCAGGGTCAAGGAAGCATTTTCGCATTTTGGGGGTGCGCGCAATCGATTTCTCACATGATTTTACCCCTAAAAATGATCTTTTTAGAAAAAAAATTTTTTTTCGAGAGGTGGTCGCAAAGTGGACCCCCCCTTTAAGGCCACAAACCGCACAAGAATCACATGCTTGATCATTTTTCTCGGTGAAGGAAGCGTTTTCACGCTCTGAAGCCGCTTTTTTTGGATTTCCCGCATAAAATTATTCCTAGAGGATCATTTTTTAGAAAAAAATTTTCCGACTCGGAACCACGTGGGTGGCCCCCCAAAGTGGGATAGTGCCAAAATTCGATTTTTTTGGCAACAATTCGAATTTTGGCCTAAAGTCGAATTTTTGGCCAAAATTCGATTTTTTATCCAAAATTCGACTTTTTGGTAGTTACCCCCTCTCTCTCTTTTGATAACGGCAGGAACCAATGTTTTTACTTCCGTATCATAAACAATTGGAAAGGTGCACGAACACCTTGTCAAGAAAGCTGCAGAACTTGCTTCGGCCATATGCTTTTTGGCAGTCNGGAACCAATGTTTTTACTTCCGTATCATAAACAATTGGAAAGGTGCACGAACACCTTGTCAAGAAAGCTGCAGAACTTGCTTCGGCCATATGCTTTTTGGCAGTCCAGCCATGGATCACATCTCTGGCCGTTTTTTGAACCTATCATAGAAAGACGGACGCTCTTGAGGAGTTCCAGCCAATTCCCAATAGGCACACGTGAAAACGCTATGCGACCTTTTGTTCACATTAACAATTCTTCTTCTGCTCCTCCTCTAACCTTTTCAGCAATATTTTCACGTCTTTTTTACTTGCGTGCTCCGAATTATTTCACCCTCTATTTTTCCGCTTCGAAACCACACTTTTACATAGTCTATGTTTTCTCATCACTTTTTCATTTCTCAACACTCAATTGAACGAGAGTTGTTCGATGTTTGTTTCTTCGACGACACATTTTTGTTTTCCAGTCAGTCCGTGTGTATACGTTCGCATTGGTGTTGTGCGTGTAGGGCAAAACTATACACACACACACGGTTGCCTCAGCATAGAATTGAGTATAAGCGCTTCCTTCCTGATGTCTCTCTTGCCNGTGCGTGTAGGGCAAAACTATACACACACACACGGTTGCCTCAGCATAGAATTGAGTATAAGCGCTTCCTTCCTGATGTCTCTCTTCGCCTGTCTATAGATGTCCAACTATTTTCTAAAAACGATTTTTGTTGTCTTCGACACAGACAAAAAGTGGTAGTGAGGATGATGTTACACTAATCAGCTCGAAATTTTTTTGGTTTTTTTGGCATTGTTTCATTTTTATTCAAATGAGCTTTTTCCCAGATGATTTTATCGGGAAGATTGGGTTAATTGAAAAAGGAGCTTTGTGGAGCTAATTTTATATAATTATTTTTTGAAGATTGAAAAAAGGTTATGAGATGAAGAAAATGACACCAAAATTAATTAATTTGAAAATAGTTTTGGGTTATTGAAGCGAAAACATGAATCAGGTTTTCGTTTCAATAACCAGGTCTTCATTTCGATAACCAGGTTTTCGTTTCGATAACCAGATTTTCGTTTCGATAACCAGGTTTTCGTTTCAATAGTTTCAATAAAAACCAGTCATTTGTAATAAAATTTTTCTACCTTATTGTATATTTTATACAATGTTTTTTTTATTTTTCTGCCAATTAGCGAGAGCCTACTTTTTTGGAGCGTTGATGACGTGGATGGGTGGGAGTATATATATTCAATCCATCTTCATTTATGAACTCAGCGTTTTCATTTCCAACTTCTCGTTTACAGGGCACGTCTAAAGTTCGTGTACACTTTTTTGAAATTTTATAAAAGACAACACAAAACTTACAAAAATGACCCTTATAGGGGTTTTTCTATGCGAGGAATCGATTGCTATTATCGAAGTATGAAATGCTTTCCTGAACCTGAATCAGGGAACAAACTTCGTTTTAACACCTTCACCCAAAAATTCGAATTAGATTTTCTAATGGGTGAAGGTGTTAAAACGAAGTTTTTTCCCTGATTCAGGGTCAAGAAAGCATTTTCATGCTTCGATAATGCGTGCAATCGGATTTTTCGCATAAAAAGATTTCTAAAAGGGAGTCATTTTCGTAAAGTTTTTTTGTGTTGTCTTTTATAAAATTTCAAAAAAGTGTACACGAGACACACTTGAAAATTGTTTTGGGTGTACATGTTTTCGTTGTAATACACAAACTTTTTAAAAAATTTTAATTTTTGCATGTCTTTCAAAAGTCTTTTCAAAAATTTGCATTCGACTTTCTATGAAATTCTTTTGTCTAGCTTGCTCGCTGATCCATCTTTTCCAAAAACTCATATCCCTTTTAAAATAATGTTGTAGTCTGCGCTATATATGCTCAGTATGATGTTCCAAGAAAAAGTACTTTCACGGCTATTTATTAGAAAGTGTAAGAATTATGAATGCATAGAAGAACGAATATAAATTGCGGAATATTCGCCCTCTAGCCTATGAAGAGAGGATAAGAGACAAATTTCCCGTTATTAGCACGAATGATTTCAACGGGCACAGACATCGAGTTCACACTTGTGTGACTCTGATTAGTTTCACGCGCGAGAGAGAGAGAACTTATGTTAATGATCACGGAAAGTGGGAGTCGCAAAAAATTAATGAATCGATTTTTGGTTTTGTTTTATGAGATGGAGAGGGAATTTCTCTTTTTGTTTAACAATTAGTTTTAGTTTATGGTTCATATTCGGTTTTATGGGCTCTCGCGAAAATGATATTGCCCAGGGAGTTGGTGGAAAATTAAAATTTATTGTTTTTTGCTGGAAAAAGAGAAAGTTGATTTGAAAGATTCGTACCAAGGTCCAACTTCAAGGACCAGTCCAGTGGGAAAAAAGTTGCCATGTTTTGTTGATATTTGAAAAGTTCATGAGAAATTGAGCATTTTTTGTTCTGAATCGTTGTAGTTTTCGAGAAAATTGCGTTTGAAATTTTGAATTTGTGTACATATTTTCGTTGTAATACACAAACTTTTTTGAATTTTTTAATCGATTTTTAAAATTTTCATAAAATGAACATTTTTTATAGCTAAATGAGACGAACAAAATGACACCAAATTGATCCAACTTGAAAATTCTTTTGGGTTATTGAAACGAAAAGAATCGTGGGTCATTATATAGCTTTTTTGATGCATCCCTGCGTGGTCATATTGGCGGGAAAATCGGTGATGAAAATTTCCCGCCAATATGACCATACAGGGATGCATCAAAAAAGTTATATAAGGATCCACGTTTCTTTTTCGTTTCGATGCACACGTTGCCTGATTCAATAAAAAGTTTCGTGGTAGCCAAAAATTTTTTTGACTATACAATGTTCATTTTATGAAGATTTGAATATTTTTAAAAAATTCAAATTTTACCAAAAAATTTGAATTTTTCAAAAAATTCCAATCTTCATAATATGAACATTGTAGCAATTTTGTATAGCTAAATGAAGCGAACAAAATGACACCAAAATTATCCAATTTGAAAAATGTTTTGGGTTATTGAAACGAAAATTCTGATTCAGGGTTTTCGTTTCAATAACTCAAAACAATGTTCAAATTGGATAATTTTGGTGTCAGTTTGTTCGTCTTATTTAGCTAGAAAAAACTGCTACGATGTTAATTTTATGAAAATTTAAAAAATCGATTAGAAATTCAAAAAAGTCTGTGCATTACAACGAAAGCATGAGCAATTTCAAACGCAATTTTCTCGAAAACTACAACGATTCAGAACGTGCTGTAAAAACAAAAAATGCTCCATTTTTCATCAACTTTCCGAATATCAACGAAAAATGGTAACTTTTTTTCCGCTGGACTGGTCCTTTAAGGGCTTAGGCTTAACTATATGCCCACTTGTTCAGTAAATTTTTTCGGATGTTTTATTGCTGATCTCTGTATTTACATTTTCATTATTTGAACACGTTTTAGTAGACCCTTGAAAAAATAAGCTCAAATGCATATGAAATTGTTTCGAATCTTCTTATCCTGTCTGTCTATTGAAGCGAAACCATATGGGACTTCTTCATGATCACTTTTATTCTTTTCTTGTATTACAGTGAAAAGTTGATCTCTGACATTCTAATTCCGTTTCTGAAAGTCCACTGTTGACTCCATTTATTGTTATCATTACACCAGCTTATATCAATTTTATCGTGAGTAAATTCTCTACAGTCATAGCAGAGAATCAAAAAGTCACACAGGTGACCGAAGACGGCTGACTTAAACTGAAACACGGCTGGGTTGACATGGGCTTCTTGTACTCTAGTACTTTAAGTCACCTTTAATCGCGCCTTTATTCTTCGCTGATAATATAGGAAGCAAACTAGAAAGAAAAGTGGTAAAGGAAAAAGGAGAAATAAGCGTGTTGGCGGTCATAAATAAGTTATGACGTTATCTTTTTTCTTGAAGCGGTAATTAAACGACAACTGAAATGTTGAACGGACCTTGAAAACTTCTCGAATTTGAGTCCAAAGGTCTCAGGTTCGAACCCCACCTACGTCAATTTGATTTTGCCTAAAAACTGTTTAACGAACCTTGAGAATTTATTTTTAAATGCATTTGCATTTAAAAATAAATTCTCAAGGTCCGTTAAACAGTTTTTAGGCAAAATCAAATTGACGTAGGTGGGATTCGAACCTGAGACCTTTGGACTCAAATTCGGCAGCACTACCACTGAGCCAACTTTACATTGAAATTCGAATTTTTAATTTTGCTTATAATTTTTAAGCTTGATAAAGATATTGTTAGTGAAAAAAAAGTTGACAAAAAAATGCCAGTGTTGTCTTTTTTCCATTTCGTGTCCACGTTTATAATTCAGTTTCCTTATTAACATTTACAAAAAATTGTTGACTACTTTATAGTTTTTGCTTTAAAAAATCTAGGAAACGCGTTGGAAACGTTTAGTATATGAATATTTGTCATATGTTATCTTCTATTCTTTGATCTGGGTACGGAATTCCTTCCTCTATAGTTTTTGCTTCCGTGTCCGGATCAAAGAAGAGAAAATAACACATTACAAATATTAATGTAAAAAAAACGTTTCCTAGAAAAAAATCAAATTTCTAGAGCTTTACATAGCCGTCCGATAAGGGTGAACGCTAGCAGTCTCGAAACGCAATTTGAGGCGCTAGAAATTCAACCATTTCGAGACGCTAGCCGTCTCGAAACAGGTTGAATATGTCTGAACATTGACACGAAAACCCTGAATTTTACATTTGTTTAAATACGTTTAATTATTGGGTGTATTTAACAAAACAAAGATGGCATTCTTTATAGCTCGATGAGACGAACAAAATGACACAAAATTTATCCAATTTGATAATTGTTTTGGGTTATTGAAACGAAAATTCTGATTCAGAGTTTTCGTTTCAACAACCCAAAACAATTATCAAATTGAATAAATTTGGTGTCATTTTGTTCGTCTCGTCGAGCTATAAAGAATGCCGTCTTTCTTATACACCCAAAAATTAAGATTATTTAAAAAATTAAAATTCAAGGTTTTCGTGTTGAGTATAGAATAGAACCTGCACCATTTTTTGAAACCCGCAAAAATGTTGCAACAAAAAATAACTCAAAATTCGTGTTCCCCGAATAGAAAAACTCTCCAGTATCAAAAATCATCCAAATACAGTCAAAACTCCGGGCCAGTCCTTGCTTCAGATAGCAGCTGCGCGCTGCATGCAGCTGCGTGGACCAAACAGCTGCTACGCGCTGCGGCGCATCTGCTGTTTGGTCCACGCAGCAGCTGATTGGACCACGCAGTAGCTGCGCCGCAGCGCGCAGCAGTTGTTTAGTCCACGCAGTAGCTGCATGCAGCGCGCAGCTGCTGTCTGAGGCAAGGACTGGCCCTCCGTTTTATGACACTTCTGTTTCATAACAGCGACCACGCAGGGATGCCGACGGGAAAATTTGGTATATATAACAAGTCGATTTCTTGATATATCAAATTTTCCCTGCGTGGTCGTTATGTTGTCTGGTGTCATAAAGCAAAGGTTTGACTATATACCATGCTTCTTTTATACTCTGCAAATAAAACTTCCGTGAAAATTTTCGCTTTTCGAATTCAAAATGTGTTCACCTGTCTATAGCTAATTTGAACTCAAACATCAGACGTCTGTAATTTAACAAACTAAAGGAAAGTTTTTTTCTTAAAGAAAAGTTTGTGTGTATAGTTAATTTTGTCGCATAGCTACCAATTTAATATTCAAATGTCTAAGTTTTTGCATGAAAGGAAACTTTTGTCAGACAAACACAAGACATGGAAACGAGATCATTATAGTCATAATAAACGAGTGAGTTGGGTTCAAGTTTCAAAAATCTAGGTTAATTTAAATTGTTGAAATTATAATGCCTTTATATTCTTGCCTGGACAATCTTTGAGTTTACATTGAATCAGGGGGGAAATGTATTGAAGCGAAAAGTCAGACATCATAAAATTCAAACAAATTCGCATCCCTGATTGGTCGTGTTTGGTGGAAAAAATTCGCATCCCTGCGTGATCGTGTTCGCAAAAATACCTCTAACAAGTTTAATTTTAGAAAAATTTTTCCTGAAAAGTAGTACCCTGTCGTTTGCGGTCGCTAATCCTCTTAGTAGTACCAAAAAATTAAGCCTCCTTTTCAACAACATTTGAAGTTCTCACTAATTTCGCATTGAAATCCATGAAAAACAGCCTAAAACGGCTTTTTTTAATTATGCACATATAATTTGAATCCTATTTTTTCGAAAACAGCGAATTTTGATCGTTGTCCGTATTTCGCAGACACCAGAACGACGAAGGTCGTTCACCTTCAATACAAAATCCATTGTTACACAAACGCATAGAATTATTTTTTCGAGGCGTGGTTTTTGATTCCTTATCAGGAAACAATTTAAGCTGTACACCCACAATTTTTTCTTTTAATGTATTTTTTTTTATTGATTTTGTTAAATATTGAGCTTAGGCTTGGGCTTAGGCTTGAGCTTAGGCTTAAGCCTAGGCTTGGGCTTAGGCTTAAGCTTAGGCCTAGGCTTAAAGCACCGGTCTACTTTTGCCATGTGGTAGAGCACAAAATTTGGAGCATTTTTTGATTCTACAAACAAGTTTGAACAAAAACTTTCAAACAAGTTTGAACATTGAAACGAAGAGCTTGTATCAGATTGTTTATTGAAATGATTGAATAAAACATTATAAAATTCAAAATCCTTAAACATTTGGGAAAAAATCAATACAGCATTTTTTATAACTCGTCGAGACGAATAAAATGATACCAAAATTATTGAATTTGAACAATGTTTTGGGTTATTGAAACGAAATCCCTGATTCATGGTTTTCGTTTCAATAACCAAAGCAAATTTCAAATTCGATACTTTTAGTATCATTTTGTTCATCTCATCTAGCTATAAAAAATTGCTATAATTAATGTTCATTGTATGAAAATTTAAAAAATCGATTAAAAATTCAAAAAAGTTTGTATATTACAACGAAAACATGAACAGTTTCAAACGCAATTATCCTTTAAAACTGAGTATAAAATTTGTTTATATCTTCCTTCAATGTTTAATATACTGGAACGAAAGCTCGAATATCTTTCAAATGATCAAGTACACAATTGATATATTATAACGCCCTGCAACCAACCAAGTAACNAAAAATTTTATATCTTTCTTCAATGTTTAATATACTGGAACGAAAGCTCGAATATCTTTCAAATGATCAAGTACACAATTGATATATTATAACGCCCTGCAACCAACCAAGTAACACAAATTTTCCGGGTCAAATTCCTGGTGGTGGTGACCGGCGTTGCAGAAGAAACGATTAGTAGTTTGGAGTCTGTCGACCAAATCGAGTTGAAGGAAGAGAGAGAGGAGAAGATTTCTATTTGTCTCTCGCGTTTGATTGATTCGTCGGCTGATTAGATTTTTGCACTATTTTCCATTTTACCGTTTTTACGTTTGTTGATCGATTTGTTGCCACTTTTTCTGCACATAGTTTTTGACGTCTTAACTTTTTTTTATCTGACTGTTCATGTTTTCGTTATAATACACAGACTTTGTTGAATTTTTTTCTTAACATTTTTTGTCTGGTTAGTTTTTTGCCTCTTCATGCATTCACTTTCAAATATTTTTTATGACGTTAGTTCAGTGTCATGCTTCTTTGGCAATTGTGTACACAGCCAAAACGAAAATTTTTTGTAGTTTCTGCTTCTTTTCAATTATTCATAATCGATTTTTTGCATGTGACTGATGTTTGGTTAATTATGATATACGTTTTTTAGCTTGTGAACGTTTCGTCTGTGTATTACAACGAAAACATGAACATGTAGTTCCAATCGATAGTTAGTAGTTCGGATTCGATAAAAAGTTATTGACAAGATGAATCAAAATACAAAGTTCACATTTTTTTGTCTAGACTTTTTGTCAAATCCATAAAATTTTGTATTTGATTAATCGTGTCAATAATCAACTTTTTTTTTTATTGAATCAGGATTTGAGATACATGAAATGTTTTCGTTGTAATACGCAACTCAACGCACAAAATGTTAAGTTCTGCCGATAAAACGTCGTATTTTTCGAATTTTATGATGTCTGGCTTTTCGTTTCAATACATTTTCCCTGATTCAATTTGAAGCTCAAAAAATTTTCTACCATAATATAGTAGAAATTTTTTGGCCACCACGAAACTTTTTATTGAATCAGGCAACGTTGTACATTGAAAAGAAACGTGGATCCTTATATAGCTTGTTTGATGCATCCCTGCGTGGTCATATTGGCGGGAAATTTTCATCACCGATTTTCCCGCCAATATGACCACGCAGGGATGCATCAAACAAGCTACATGAGGATCCACGTTTCTTTTCGTTTCAATGTACACGTTGCCTGATTCAATAAAAAGTTTCGTGGTAATTTCGACTATAACACTAAACTTTTGAGTCATGATGTTTTTGTGTAGTAAAATTACTACTGATAACAAAAAAATTTTCGAAATATTTTTACATTGTTTATCGCTTGTTGATCATTCCATATATCTTTATAGTGGTCTCACTTTGCTCCCTCGACGAGCCGACTTTGATTTCATTTCCGTTGCCAACTCCAAGACTCCACCCCCCAGCTGCGAATAGCAAAATTTGTACTATTTTTGAATGTTTTTGCACAAATTTGAGCCTATTTTCGTTTGTTTTCGTTCTTATGTTTATTCCCGTACGTATTTCTAGTTTCTCTCGGTTCAAGCTTCTCTGTCATTCCACACTGAGCTCTCTACACAATGCTTTGGTGAGTAAGGTTGTTTTTCTGCCAATATCGTAATATGGACAGATTTATAAAGATTATAGATCATTGAAGTGTTGTATAATAAGTTTTGAGTTGGATGGTTCGTCATCATGGGAGGTCAAAATCCCAAAACGATTAGTGTCTTGGTTGTTTTGATTATTTTCAAAAATTTGTGAGGTTGGGTCGCTAATGGTGACTGTTATAGGCTTAGACTATAGCTGCTCCTTTTTCAACAAAACTGTCCAAAATTGATCATTTTGGTCGTTTTTGATGAAAAAAGGGATCATTATAGTTTTTGAAAAAAATTTTGGGCAAAATCATAAGAGGGGGGTTAGGAAAATTTTTCAATTTCGGCCCACCCCCGATTTTTTTCAGAGTGTTTTCAAATTGATTTTTGCCTTTTTGCCTATTATTCCACTTCCGCGTTGTTGACAACTACTTCTTTTGCGAAAAATTCTATGCATAAATGTAAACGTAAGCCTTTTTTTATTGGATTATTCATCATTTTTAGTGGTTTCTTGTGGTCATAGAAAAGTTTTTTATTATTCATGCGGATATATTTTTAAGAATTCAAAAATAGCTTTAGATGTTTTTTGATTTGCATCAATTGGGGGTATAGCTCAAGGGTGTAGCATGGTCCAAAATGGGAGGCGGGTCCAGGCATGTAGCGAGAATCTAGATTCTGGGTTCTCGCTTTTTCATCAAAGGACCCTGGAATTTTTTCGACGATTCCAGTATGTACGGTGCCCATCACGCATCTATATACAGTCCAATCTCCGTTTAATGACAGCGACCACGCAGGGATGCCAGCGGAAAAAATTGGTATATATAGCAAGTAAATTTCTTTATATACCAAATTTTCCTGCTGGCATCCCTGCGTGGTCGTTATGTCNATAACAGCGGCCACGCAGGGATGCCGGCGGAAAAAATTGGTATATATAGCAAGTAAATTTCTTTATATACCAAATTTTCCTGCTGGCATCCCTGCGTGGTCGTTATGTCCCCCGCCGGATGTCATATAACGGAAGTTTGACTGTATAGAGTGGCCAAGAAACCGGATTTTTGTGATTTTCCGAGCAAATTATCGCCGAAAAATTATTTAAAATTGTTTCAAAACCATATATGGGATTTTTCTATGTGAGAAATCGATCGAACGCATTGAAAAATCGTTAAATCGGTCTTTCCTGAATCAGTCCAAAAAACTAAAAAATTAACAAAATACAGTTTTCTGGGCTGATTCAGGGGAGCGATTTCACTATCTTTCAATCGATTCCCATGCTCGCATCGATTCCCATATGGCTACAGCTATAAGATAAATGAAACTTCGTTTGCTTTATTTGCTGCTTGATTTATTTATACAATTTTGAGAATGTTTTTGTTTGAACGAATGTTTCCCGTTCAATAGCAAAACCCACAAAGAAGAAAACGTCACACGAAAATATAGCCCTAGATCTTTTTTTAGTCTACATAGGGCTATATTTTGCTTCTTCTTCATCGAATGGGCAGAGAGTAAAAGACCTGTTGTCAACAAAAACATCAAGTCCACCCGACTCAAAATATAAATACGTAGTTGGTGGAACATTTGGTCTCCATCGAATTAAAAGTACGATCGTCGAAAGATGAAGTTTTCTGCCCCACTTTCACGACAACTCTTCTTCTTTCCGGAGGTTAGAGAACCAGAGTTGTCTTTAAAAATTTGTTGTTTATCTCCGGGCATATTTTGCATGAATTTTAAACAGGAGAGGGAGAGAAAAGTAGCAAGTTTTTGTTATTGATTAAAAGTAGGAGAGAGTATAATACAAGTTTACGTAAACACATAGTAGAAATAGAGTCGCTTTGTTATTCATTTCAAAGGGGTGGCGTACAAATTTTTGCATATTTATGTATAGTGATGTTGAAAATACTGTAAAAATTTTGTTTGTGAAAAGCTCCCTTCGGTTTGATGATCTTTTACCAATTGTTTTCATAAACATGATTTTTTTGAAATTCAGGCAACTTTTTGTCGTAATTTTGAGAAATTTTTTAAGACCAAACTCTCAGAAAATAATAGCAATTTGGTTGCCTGGAAGCCTTTTGACATTTTCTCATTTTCAAAAAATCTATTGAAGTCAAGCAACACTTCAACGCTGAAGTATTGTCTGAATTGCAATAAAATGTTGTTTATTGAAACGATTGACAAAAAAATCATCATCGAATTTTATCATCGTTAAGATTCAACTTCTCCGTCAGATCGAGCAAATTCATGTCTTGAAGTTCGTTCAAAGCAGCCATGTTTTGACTTGGGAAAATCAGGATTAGTTTGTACTAGTCCTGATTGTCCCGTCAATGATTTCGGTTCTAGAAAGTTGCACGTTGCCTTCTGCACAGTTCTTTGAATCGCGGGCAATTTAACAGAAAATACTTAGCGCAACGGTACTGAAGAGCATGTCAGATACCAAATATCTCGTGCCCAGCGCCAGATGTCGTGATGCAGTATCATACGTCTTCTTCTGCAAAAGTTTTCAATTTAACAATTCAAAGGAAATTAAAAAGACCTACCTTCAAAATGTCGAATTTTGATTTCAAAATATTAGGCGGGTGGATATGCTACTTTACGATTTTACAATTTCCCTCAGCGCTCCGCTTTAGCTTGCCTTTAGTTCATGCTTCGGCGTTACTCGTAATAGTATGTCACATAATCAATTGTAGTTTAAGCTATTGTAAACATGTCCTTGGAAATTAGTTTTTTGTTTGAGCCCAAGCGAACGGATTGTTGAGGTATCATTTTTAATGAACATTAAAAGTGGCGAAAGTTAAAAATCATAAAGACTAAACTGTAAACATCACGAGCGTGACATTGGATCCTTTAAAACACCACATTCGCATCGTTTGATATTTCAAAACAATAAAACTATCGAATTATCGTCGACTTATATAGATTTTGCTATGCATCCCTGCGTGGTCGTATTCGCGGGAAAATAAGATTAGTTCAATTCTTATTGTCATATTTTCCCGCCAATATGACCACGCAGGGATGCATTGCAAAATCTATGTTAGTCATCTATAAACCTTTGGTATTCGTGTTTTTTTTTAATGTCTCGTGATATTTTGTTGTCATCCAAATTTTCTTTTTCTTAATTTTTTTCCCTTCATTTGTCTGGTTTTCTTCTTCCTCTCATGGGGGATATCTTCATCACAACTAATTGCAATTTTCGGCCTTTTTGTTTATTAAGAAAATAAGAGAGGACTTTTTTCTTCGGCCAAAAACTAATTTTGCTATTCAAATTAACCTTCCATTTTGATTCTTGGGAATGAGCTTGCAAAGAGAGAAAGAACAAAAGTTTTATCTGAAAATCAAATTTTCATTCAATATCGGAGTTTATTCTAGCGAACCATAAATTAATTTTCACGAAATTTTTTTTGTATGACTGAAATTCATCATGATTTTCTCGTTTATTAGTGGGAGAAATGGGAATGTTTGATCAATGTTCGAGATCAATTGTTGTCTGGGCTGATGATTGTTCATAAAATGACGAGGAAAAAATTGAAATTTTTTTCAGATTATTCAAAATCTTCTAAAAATTGAGTTCTCCTTATGAGTCTATGCCGCGCATACCTATAGTTTTATGCCAAAAATTTTTTTCCAAATTGGCTAATTTTTCGTATATAGGGAGTAATTTTATGCGAGGAATCGATTGGCGCGCGTTCTCTAAGATTGAAAACGCTTCCCTGATTCAGAAAAATTGGTTCGTGGCAAAAGTTATAGTGCCCAAAATTCGCATACTTTTTGATTTTTCACTTTTTGTAACTTTGATCATCATTAGCCTACTCTTCATGCCTTATTTTTTCGCGAGACACCTCAATTTTGTTTTTATAACTTTTCCTAGAAAATTTGTCTGCTCTTGATTTCACTTTCCATACCATTAACATAATAAAACGTGTAAATAAAACCAAGAGTCCAATGACCAATTTGCAACTATTGATCTGCTCATTTTGCTGTTGGCGATGAATAATTCCAAAACTCCAACTTTTCCAAAATAGATTTTATATTGCAATTTTGAATTCAATTTGACGTACTAACACTTTTGTTTATAACCATGTAGTAGACGCTTCTTTTATTCCAGTCTCGTTTTAATGTCTCCTTTTTTCTTTTTGTCGTTTATGTATGATAATCTCGCGATTTATTCGGAAGTATTGCGTAAAATGCTTTCCATTTTTGAAATTTGTATTCATGCAGGAATTTTTAAGTGAGAACGTCCATGAGAAAATATGAATTTGTCTTCATTGTCGTCGACACTGGACCCGGTGGAGATGCTGGCTACAGCACGAGCAGCTGAATTGAATGGTTATAGCCTTGGTCAAGTCCAGGCGTTTTTGGCTCAAAATGGACAGTTTTTGGCGTCGATTCCAAATCCGAAATCAGTTCCTTCATCTGGTGACCATTCTCAGCCGAATTCGGTGGCCTCTGTTGGTAAGCAATAATCATCATGTTATAGTCGAAATTTTTTGGCTACCACGTAACTTTAATTGAATCAGGCAACGTGTACATTGAAACGAAAAGAAACATGGATCCTTGTTTTTTGATGCATCTCTGTGTGGTCGTATGGCGGGAAAAGTACTAACTAATCCTGATTTTCCCGCCATACGACCACGCAGGGATGCAACAAAAAAGCTACAAGGATCCACGTTTCTTTTAGTTTCAATGTTCAATAAAAAGTTCCGTGGTAGACAAAAAATTTCGACAAGATGTCTCAAGAAAATTTTGGCGTGATTTTTTCAAGTTTTTTAATTTTCATAAAATAACCGAGAAAATACGAGAAATTGATTTTGCTGGACCTTGAAAACACTTCCTGACCATGTATTATCCCATTTTTCGCTTCAATACACCCATCTCTTCCCTGAATCAGGGAAGCGTTTTCTTGAAAAAATTGTCATTTTTGGGACACCCCGTAAAATTTCTCACCTCAAAAACTTTACCCATTTTCTTGAAATTAAAATTTTGCAACAAAAATTTTTAGGATCCGTCGGCTCTGTTGGCTCTAACTTTTCTACCGCTTCACAACACGGCATAGATGCCGAAAACGCGAATGCCACCACCCCACCTCTACTATTACCCTGGGGCAACAACCCATATATGCCGATGGTGGTCCTATCCATGCCATCCACAAGTCAAGTCGCTTCGAATTTGGTCAACGTTTTGGCCAACTCCCCAATGCGGAATAGATTTTCGTCACTGAGCGAGAATATTCAACCGGATATCAAGACGAACGCCAACATGCTACAAGCGATGGCTAATAATATAGATATGTCGGCGATTGGGATTTCGAATCCAAGACATGAACATGATGGTAGGCATAGTAAAAATTTTTTTCGCAGGAAAAATCAAATTGACTCAGGTGGGATTCAAACCTTAGTCCGTTAGACTCGAATCTTGGACCACTACCACTGAGCCAAGTTCACGATCAAAATCGTGATTTTAAATTTTGTTTATAATTTAACATGAGTTTTTTAATAACTTTTTTTTCAAAAATTTTTTTTGAAAGTTGTTGAAAAAAAGTTATTAAAAAAATTCATGTTAAAATATAAGCAAAATTAAAAATCACGATTTTGATCGTGAACTTGGCTCAGTGGTAGTACTCCAAGATTTGAGTCGAAGGGTCTCGGGTTCGAACCCCACCTGAGTCGATTTGATTTTGCCTGCGAAAAAACCACGATAGCTCTAAATTTGTTTAATTCAAACATTTTAGCCTCATCAAAAAAATCTCCAGTATCGAAAGCCTTCAATGCTCAAAACCCACTAAAAACAATCGAATCTACAACCAGTCAAGCTCGGGCCAAGAGAAAATCAGATGGCTCTTTCTCCATACAAAAACATAGTCCACCCCAACCGCAGCAACAACAACAACCCCCTTCAACATCAGCCAATTTTACCGTCCCCACATCCCAGGAATTAAATTCGCCCAACTATAGAGGCTTGCCAGCAGTGCCAAGATGCTCGATTTGTGGTGCCGACTCAACCGGTATCCACTTTGGTGTGGAGGCCTGTGCTGCATGCTCGGCGTTTTTTAGACGGACAGTGGTGTTGAACAAGAATTATGTGTGCAGTAAAGAAGGGAATTGTTCGTTTAATAAAGGTATTATGTTGTTCAACATTTTTGTGTGCAATGCATCCCTGCGTGGTCGTGTTGACGGGAACATTTTCGGGAGGGTTCACTAAATCGAGAATTTTCCCGCCAACACGACCACGCAGTGCAAAAGTATAAATATAGTCAAACTCGATTTAGTTACCCCTCCTTTGGATCTTACTAAGTCTAGAGTTGACTGTATTTTTAAGGATATGCATCCCTGTGTGGTCGTATTTTAGCTGAAAAATATTCATCCCTGCGTGGTCGTATTATATTTTTTGGCAAACATTTGATCGAAAAATCACAAAAAAATTCGATTTTTCATTAAAAAAATTCAATTTTTCAACCAAAATTCAATTTTTTTCAAGCAAAAAATTTTTTCCTGCTTCGAAAAATGCGCGCAATCGATAGCCAAGCATCCTATCCATTAGGCCATGCGTATGTAATCTCACCATGTTACCAAAGTTGACCAAAAATTCAATTTACAAATAATTTTTTTTTCAGATTCACCAACCGGTCAAAAATGCCGTTCATGCCGTTTCAAAAAATGTCTCGATGTTGGAATGGACAAAAACGGTAAGTTTTAGTGTAAAGTGATATTTGTGAAAAACTCTGGTCGCTCTTTGAGCTGTCAAACAAATTCCCTTTTTCTAACACTAATTAAGTCTCCTTCCTTTGGGTACTAATAGAAAAACGTAATTTTTAAGCCTCTTAAAGGACCAGTCCACTCGTAAAAACAAAAAATGCCCCATTTTTCACGAACATTATGCCAACTTTTGTTCATTTTTAGCCGTCCAACACCGCAGAGATGCTATTGGAAAATACTCAAATATGGTTAAAAGAGAATGCGCTTCACCACCAGCTGGTAAACAAAAAATGAAATATTGAAAAAATGAAAAGAATTTTTTAGCGGAATACGATGTCCATGTTCCGGGATGCTCGACTTCTTCTTGTGATCGAACTTTCACGCCGCCTAGTCCCAAATCTCCTCGAGTACAAACATCGGTCCTGTCGGAAATTCTCGAAAGATACGATGCTCTGAATAAACGAAGGAGGATGTTCTATTGCAACTCTTCGATTCATGCGCTCTTCGAACCGAATGGCGAAATGGAGCCCGTTGAATTGACCAATTTTGGCGACTGTATGTTTCAGCTATGGAGAATCGAGCCAAGATTATGTGTTGAATTTATATCCAACAATCGATATTTAGCACCCTTGTCTAGCACCGAAAAAGTACATATTTTATAGTCGAAAATTTTTTTGGCTACCAAGGAACTTTTTATTGAGTCAGACAACGTGTACATTGAGACGAAAAGAAATGTGGATCCTTATATAGCTTTTTTGATGCATCCTTGCGTGGTCGTATGGCGGAAAAAATCGAAAAAATTCGTCAAATTTGAAAATTCGAAAAAAGGGAAAAATCGCAAAAACTGAAAACTTCGTCAAAAATCGAAAACTTCACAAAAATTGAAAATTCGTCAAAAACTGAGAAATTCGTCAAAAATTGAATCAGGATTAGCTAGTACTAATCCTGATTTTCCCGCTATACGACCACGCAGGGATGCATAAAAAGCTATATAGGATCCACGTCTCTTTTTCAATGTACACGTTGCCTGATTCAATAATAAGTACCGTGGTAGCCAAAAAGAAAAATCGAAATTTTTTTCATAAAAATGATTTTAGACCAAGATTCTATCCAGTTTTATGCTAATTTTCCAAGCTGTAGAAGAACCCTATATAACTTGGCAATATGGTGGGATGGAAAAGAAATTTTGGATGATGGCCAATCGTACTTATATCGATTATGAAAGTCCGGAAAAGTATTTCGAGAAAAATTCGAATATCATGAAGGACCTCAATTTGGATAAAACTTCTGCTGTTAAGTACGTTTGTTTCAAATGTACAACTTGAGATTAAAGTACATGATGAGCCAAAAAAAACCGTACTTTTGCGTTTTTTGGCGATACAACCACGCAGGGATGCATCAAAAAATTTTCAAAAAACTTCAAAAATCACATAAAATATCCCTTATAGGTGATTTTTGAAACAAATTTGAAAATTTTTCACCAAAAAACGCAAAAGTACGAGTTTTTTGCTCACCCTGTACCACCAGTCCGGTCGGAGAACAGTTGCCTTTTGATATTTTGAAAGTTCATAAAAAATGAAGCATTTTTTGTTTTTATGGTAAATTCTGAATCGATCACGTTGTCGAGATAATTGTGTGTGAAGTTGGCGATTTTTGAAATTTATTTATTACAACGAAAACCTTGAATCAGGGTCTTCACTGCAATAAACAAATTTCAAAAATCGCCAACTTCAAACGCGATTATCTCAAAGCCGTTAGCGATTCAGAATTTACCGTAAAAACAAAAATTGCTCCATTTTTCATGAACAAAATGGCAACTTTTTTTCGACCGGACTGGTCGGTCCTTTAAAAAACATTAGTCATTAAGATTTTGTTCTGATAAAAAATTACAGGGTGTATAAAAAATTGGAATTTAGGCGATTTTTTCATGTTTTTTCGACCCGAAATTTTTTTTCACAAATCATAAAAATGTCCCATATAAGGGTAATGCGGAAAACCGATTGCAATCATTCCCGAAGCGCGAAAATGCTTCCCAGGGCCCGTTGCTTACCTCCGGAATCCTGGTTCAGGAAAGTAAGGGTGTATATAGAAGCTAAAAATACAAATTTACATACAGTCAAATCTCCGTTTTATGACACCCAGCGAGGTTCATAACGACCACGCAGGGATGCGAGTTTGGTATATAAATCGACTTGCCATATATTTTTTCAAACGTTTAGACTTTTTACGGTTTCGGCTATTTTTCGAGATTTTGGTACAGTTAAACCTCCTTTTATGACAGCGACCACGCAGGGATGCTGGCGGGAAAATTTGGTATATAGCAAGTAAATTTCTTTATATACCAAATTTTCCCGCCAGCATCCCTGCGTGGTCGCTGTCATTAAACGGAGGTTTAACTGTTTACTTTCCTGAATCAGATCCGGGAAGAAGCATTTTTGCACTTCGGGAATGCGCGCAATCGATTTCCCGCATAAACGACGACAGTAATTTTTTGCCTTTCTAGCCTATTCAAACCTTCATTTGTAAACGCGATGGAAACAATTGGAGCCAGAATGGCCGAGTTGAATATAACCAAAAGCGAGCTAGTCGTCTTGATAGCTTTAGTTCTTTTGGATCCAAGTACGACCCATTATATAATTATCAAAAGAAATTCTCTTTTTTAGCTAACCCTTTACTGGAACCTACAACAGTCGAACTACTTCACAGTCTAAGAAACCAACTGTTCAAAGATCTCATGAACTTTTACGAAGCGGATGATAACATAGAAGATCCAGAAGTTCGCATGGGAAACTTGATTCTAATCATGTCTGGAATTAAAGTATACCCATTTGGCTAATGACAACATTATCACAAATTTTCAGGTTCATGCACAAAAGTCTCAAGAAAATATGCAGTTGTTGAAAGTCTTCGATGTCATTCCTAGAGATCAACTATTTGATGAAGTTACTGGCATCGCTGCCACATCTTGATTTCTCAATGAGAACAGTAAATCAGAAGAAAGATCTAAAAATTATTTATTTTGTAGTTGTGGTGACGCTTCTCTCGTGATTATGTTAATGTGTTCATTTTTCTGTCAAAATTTATTTTCAATGTATTGATGAACGGGTGTACTATAAATATCAGTTGTGAAATTTCCTGGTTGTTCAAGCCTCAAAAAGCGGTTGCCAATATTTCGAAAAGCTAAGATTTTATAATTTTATATTTTTGTCCATTTTATAATTTTATATTTTTTTCCAGAATTTTTATTTTTATAAAAAAATAAATATTTATAATATATTATATCACATAACAAGTTTTACAATATACAGTCAACTCTCCGATTTATGACGTTCATAAAGTTGACACGACTTTTAGACAATAAATTTGGCACGATGAAGTTGACACGATGACAAGAAACGATCAATCCTATTCTTTTTTTGAAAAAAAGCGTTGTTTGTTGAAGTCTAGAAATTTTTCCACGAATTAAGTCATATGGACAAAATAGAAGTCGTATCTTGATCTTGTGTTCTCAACATTATCTTGTTAACTTTATTCATGTCAACTTGATGAACATCCGATTTATGACATCCCTCTAGGATTGTCATAAAACAGAAATTTCGGGGGGGGGGAGTGTCCGAATTTGACATTTTCGAAGCGAAAAAACGCTTCTCTGGTTCAGGGAAGGCGTATTGTATATTGAAGCGAAAAGTCGCAAAAAGATTTTTTGCTTAAAAACTAGGGTTGGGATGGCGGGAAAGAAAGCGCCACCTGTGTATTACAACGAAATCCAAAGTTTTTAATTTGAAAAATTATTTTCTAAATCATTTTCAATAAAAAATTTTTTATTTGTAGAGCAAAAATTTTGATCTAAAAAATGGCACTTTCACTTTTTTGTTTTGCCCCTAGAAAAACTTAGAAAATTTGAAAAACTTCCCGCCTGATTTTCAAGCTAAAATTTGAAATTNTTTTAGGGTTGGGATGGCGGGAAAGAAAGCGCCACCTGTGTATTACAACGAAATCCAAAGTTTTTAATTTTAAAAATTATTTTCTAAATCATTTTCAATAAAAATTTTTTATTTTTAGAGCAAAAATGTTGATCTACAAAATGGTACTTTCACTTTTTTGTTTTGCCCCTAGAAAAACTTTGAAAAATTGAAAAACTTCCCGCCTGATTTTCAATCAGATTTTTTGAATTTCAAATTTTAGCTTGAAAATCAGGCGGGAAGTTTTTCAAATTTTCTAAGTTTTTCTAGGGGCAAAACAAAAAAGTGAAAGTGCCATTTTGTAGATCAAAATTTTTGCTCTACAAATAAAAATTTTTTTATTGAAAATGATTTAGAAAATAATTTTTAAAATTAAAAACTTTGGATTTCGTTGTAATACACAGGTGGCGCTTTCTTTCCCGCCATCCCAACTCTATTAAAAACGACCTCTTTTGGGGCAAAATGTGCGGGGAATCCGAAATTGACATTGATAAAATTCCTCAGATTCAAGAAAAGTTGTATATTTACACAAAAATAACATATTTTGGTCTAAAAACAACGCTTGTTCTTATATTCATTTTTATTAAAACGAAAAAGCGTTGTTTTTAGACCAAAATATTTTATTTTCTCGAATTTTTGCGTCGATATACAGCTTTTCTTGAATCCGAAGAATTTTATCAATGTCAAATTCGGATTCCCCCGCACATTTTTACACCAAAAAGGGGTCGTTTTTAGGCAAAAATTGCATTTTGTGACTTTTCGCTTCAATAAATAATACTACTTCCCTGAATCGAATTTTGATCAATACGGACTGAACTTTCATGAAACAAACGTTCCCAATCAAAATTCAAGCAAATTGTAGCAGGAATTTGAATCTCCTCTGACTAAAATTGCATCGAAAGATTTTTTCCACTTGTTCTGACATAATAAATATTTAAAGGGGGTGCATTTTGCGACCATTTGTGAGAAACAAATTTTTTTTCGTAAAAATGACCCTATTGGGGGTAATTTTCTAGTATAAAATTACCTCCAATAGGGTCATTTTTACGAAAAAGATTTTGTTTCTCCCAAATGGTCGCAAAATGCACCTCCCCCTCCTTTAAGCTTGAAAATGAATTTTTTAAAAGAAAATAAAGTACATTATAGTAAAAATTGAAATTATAGAAAAAAAAGCTGGTAAAATTTTGGAGAGAGAAGAAATTGAGTTATCGTCGACTTGTATAGATTTTGCAATGCATCCCTGCGTGGTCATATTGGCGGGAAAATATGATTCGTTACAACTAGGGTTGGGATGGCGGGAAAGATAATTTCACCTGTGTATTAAAACGAAAGTTTTTAATTTTAAAAACTATTTTATAAGTCATTTTCAATAAATTTTTATTTATTTTTAGAGCAAAAATTTTGATCTATAAAATGACACTTTCACTTTTTTGTTTTGCCCCTAGAAAAACTTTGAAAAATTGTAAAACTTAAGGGATGCATTGCAAAATCTATGTCGATGATAGTTTTAATGTTTGTAAATTCGCGAGGGGGGGGGGATGAAATTTCAAAAAAATTTTAGGGTTTTACTCAAAAATAACATCCTCAACGTGTTCCTCGACTAAAAAACCCCAATAGGAAGGCTTCTGTGAGATTTTAAAAGAAAAAAATTTTTCGACTTTTGTAGCATAAGTGGATGGGGTTAAGTGAACTAGCCCCAAAATTTGCATATTGTGAAATTATAGCCCTTTTTACATTACATTATACACACAACAACGCACATTAAAAGAGAATTTGATTTAACACACTAGAAGTTCTTCATCATCGTCATCTTCATTTTTTGGCAAGTTTATGGCAAATTTAAGAGGTATTACAAAAACGCTGATATCGTCCTGTGAAGCCATGCCACCATTGGCCAAACGCCACTTGTAAGTTTCTAAAGTGTCTCCTCTAGCTGCTACTACCAATTCTTGAGCCACCAATGTGTATCTAAATTGGCATAAATTATTGGAACATATTAAGAATACGTACACCCCTCGGATTTCAACAAAATCGACTTTTTTGGATTCGTCTCGACGAGTTATGACTGAAAAACGCAAAATAATTTGGCGGCAAAATTTTTTTGGGTCACTTTTAGGGGGTCAAAATCCATTTTTAAGTTATACCTTTGTAAATAGGTCAATTATGTTTAATTCGAATATTGACCTCTGTGGTGCAGTGGCAAAGCCGTCGGCCGTTCACCACAATCGAGCGGATTTATAGGGTAATGGGTGGTCGGTCGGCCGAAGGCCGGCCGACCGACCACCCATTACCCTATAAATCCAATAGGTGGTCTATTCGAGCTAACACCTCCGACGGAGGGGGCCGCAGAAGAAAAAAGCTAAAAAAAGTTTCGGCTTCGCGGGTAAGCACAAAAGTGTGCACGGCGAAAGCCTACTTTTGTTACATAGTAAGGGGAAGTAGACACGCGTCTGCAAATAATCACATTTTTTTAAACAGATATTTTATGAAAGATGTGTTTAATTCAATCGATTGTTTATTTGACTTTTTGTTCTACCAATATCTCGCTTTTTTAGAAAATGGAGATTGAAAAAATCAATTTAATCAAAATTTATGAATTAGGAAAAAAGCAAGACGAATTGATCAAATTTTGTTGTCAGTGGGAATTGCTCAAAAAGGAAGGAGATTTCAAATGTCCAAGATGCAATAGTATCATGCAGATGGGCACTTGCTCTGCTGAGTACTCTTTGAGGTTTATATCATTTAAACATATTTATTGTAGTATCGACGGCTACAGGTGGCGCTGTAACGGCATAATCTATAAGCATAAGAAGAAGCCTGAAAATTGTGAACTCAATATCCGCTTAAGACAGGGAACGTTTTTTTATCGGTCTAAGCTTGAGATGTGGAAGCTATTGGCGTTCTCACATTTGTGGTTACAAAATGTTCCTTTGACCTTTATTTGTAAGGAATTAGATTTATCGTTGCCTACGGCGGTTGATTGGTCTTCATTCTGTCGTGAGGTTGGTACTAAAGGGGTTTAGGGTTGTTTAGAAAGCATTTAAGTTGATTTCATGTTTTTTGAATTTTTCTGTCAATCCGAATTGATAAAAGTTGTTAAGGTCTGCTTTGATGCTATTTATAAGAATCGAGAGATTATAGGTGGGCCGAACATAACCGTAGAGATTGATGAAAGTAAATTTGGCCGTAGAAAGTTCCATAGGGGGCACCACGTCGAAGGCCAGTGGGTATTCGGCGGGGTCGAGCGTGAAACGGGAAGAATGTTTCTTGAAACAGTTGAGAAAAGGTATACTTTATTATGTCCGTTAGATCACCTCCTATTTAGAGATGCCGATACTCTCTCTAATCCAGGTACTCGGATCATCAGTGACTGCTGGAAGGCATATAATCAAATCGACCGTCAGAAATTTACCCATTTTACTGTAAATCATTCTATTACATTCGTCGATCCTGATGATCCATCCATTCATACTAACACCATCGAATCTTCCTGGCGCCACATCAAGGCTAAAATGCCTCAATATAATAGAAAGAAAGCTTTTTTCGGAGGTCGTCTGGCCAAATTTCTCTTCTTGAAAAGATGTAGAATTAAGAATTTGAATGAAACATTGGAATTTTTTAAACTTGCTGGACGACTTTATGATCCAATGAAGACGAAAACGGATGATGTAGTTGAAAGTGAAAATGAAGATGAAATCGACGATGAATTGAATGCTTTTTAAAATATCTGTTTAATTTTTCTTGAATGTATTGTACTGTAATTTATTGTTATGATTATTATTGTTCTGTTTTAATTAAAAAAATAAAATCCGAGAGGTGGGGGGAGGGGTGTTATCCTATTGTGAAAATTTTGTATAACGGATATATGCCGAGTAATTTTTTTTAGTTTAAAAAAACGATTTTATGCGTTAAAAACCCTCACAATAGTAGAGACAAATAAAAAAAGACGGTTTTGTTAAAATCCGAGAGGTGTATTTTTAAATGTCTTCCGCAAAAACTTTTTGTCGGAGCTGGGAATCGAACCCCGCTCGATTGTGGTGAACGGCCGACGGCTTTGCCACTGCACCACAGAGGTCAATATTCGAATTAAACATAATTGACCTATTTACAAAGGTATAACTTAAAAATGGATTTTGACCCCCTAAAAGTGACCCAAAAAAATTTTGCCGCCAAATTATTTTGCGTTTTTCAGTCATAACTCGTCGAGACGAATCCAAAAAAGTCGATTTTGTTGAAATCCGAGGGGTGTACGTATTCTTTATTTATACCAAATTATTTTCATTCTTGTAGCAACTCATATATCGAACCTCGTTTAGTAACACTCGATTTATTAACAACGACCACGCAGGGATGGCGGCGGGAAAATTGTGTAAAAACCAAATTTCTTTAAGTAAAAATTTTCCTGCCGGCAACTCTGCGTGGTCGTTTTGTGCCCCGTCGGTGTTACTAAATCGAGGTTCGACTATACCTAGCGCAATCCTCTTGGTCTGTATTGGCCAAAGAGTTCCTCACGATATCAGCTACTTCATCATTACTCAAAACATCCCATAAGCCATCTGAAGCTAAAACCAAAACCTCTTGATCTGTCAGAGATTCCAGTTCTTTCGTGTCAAATATTTGGACCTAAAAACGTGATTGAACATGTCAATTCTCATTTTTACTAAAGCTGGACGACCAAATGGACGTTGATTTTAATGAAGAAAATTATGTTTTTTTAGAAGAAATTGACAAGAAAATTTGTGTCCAATTGATCGCTCAGCTATAATTTTTACCTCAGGAAAAGGGCAAAGAAATGGCTTTATTGGAATCCTATCATCGGCTGTCATTAAATGATGATCACCAAAACCACGACTAACTCCAATTGTGTTCAACAGACGGGGTTTTTTGCACCGCGTGCTAATCAATGGAGGTTTGAGGTCGGACTCTCGGACAGTTTTTGTAGCCCTAAAATGGTAAAAATAGTTGTAAGACACGAAAGTTGTATCTTACCAACCATCCATGTACCAATCACGAAACAAAATTTTCCTATTCAGATCTCTTTTTGTTAGGAATCGATTGTATTCAAGACGAGTAAAGTGTGGTGAAATTGAGTCGTGACTTCGATAAGCCTAAAATTAGGGAAAAAGTTTTTTAATTTATCTGAATACGATCAGTCTTTTTGAGCGTAACTCATATTTTCGTGTCAATATACAGACTTTTCCAAAAAAAGGTTTTTCACTGTTGCAAATTAATTTTAAAATGTCAATTTTTGACAAAATTTTCGACCGTACTAAGGTTTTTCTAGTCGGGGAATCGATTACGCGCATTGCCGAGGCATGAAAATGCTTGTCTGACCCTAATTCAGGGAATACAAAGTTTTTGAGGCATTTTCGGGGTGCAAAAAAATATTTTCAATGAAAAAAATGTCAATTGACGTAAAAATCTGTCAAATACGTCAAAAATTCCTATACCAAATATTGTAGTCTTTTCCTTTCATTAGCCGGATTGAAGTCAGTGCTCAGTGGCTGGACTTTATTTGGTGTTATTAATAATGCCCGACAATCCCCAGCGTTGGCCACAAAAATTTTTCCAATAAAAAATAATGCCACAATTGCAGCACAACCACCAAAAACTTTGACAAATTGTTTTTCTGCAGCGATTTGTTCGTCCTAAATTTTTTACAATTTAGCAAAAAAGACCCAATTAATTTCCACTAACCATCTCACAAAACGCCATTTCTAATGCGCCGACAATTAAACTATCCGCCGTAATCGTATCATAATTTTTTGAATTGCCTCTCTTCAACTCGCCATTTATGGATGAAGGACGAATGGATTCCTGCTCATACAAATGTAGTATAGTTTCTAACAACTCATTCAAGCGGTTCTATAAAAATAAATTAGCTTAGTAATAGGAAACAGATCGAGATTCCAACAAAATAAGGGCATTTTTTACAAAAATAGGTAAAAAATAAGATTTTCTAATAAAATTTGTTAGAAAAATAAGATTTGGACTCTCAAAATAAGAACAAAGCTTATTAATAAGAACACTTATCATCCCCGACTATACCCCTAGAAGGGTTTTTTGAAAAAAAATTTGGGTGGCACCTGTTCCAAACTAGTAGTACCTACTTTGATATATTCATGAAGGCGATTAGCAGACATAATCGCGGCACCACTCCCAGCATGCCCATCAAAAATCCCAAAATAAGCAGCCTGGGCTTTTGGTTTGGAGCCGTCGTCGCTCGAAGAACTCATATTCAAATCAAGTAGATCCTCATCCGATTTTATCCTCTTCATAACTTCTTTTTGAGTAAACTTCCTAACTTCACTTGTGGATCTCTCTCGAGCACTTTGAATACTTCTCCGTGAGCTTTCTGGCAACTCGACCGCTTTTTCGGCGTCATAGCCTTGTTGAATAAGTGTCAAAACTTTTGCAGCTGCCATATCTTCATTTTCTATAGATTTTCCTGCATTAATGACTTCAGCATAACCAGCATAAGCGACCATTTGATTGTTGAATTTTGG
Source organism: Acrobeloides nanus (assembly GCA_900406225.1). NCBI lineage: Eukaryota > Metazoa > Nematoda > Chromadorea > Rhabditida > Cephalobidae > Acrobeloides > Acrobeloides nanus. The sequence goes on from OZJO01020810.1 coordinate 26,810, forward strand.
ACATAGAATAGGTCGGATGTTTTGATCGGCTGAAACCATAATCTCCTCTTCAGAGAAATACAAAAATTCGGGTCGAGAATAAGGATATTTTTGGCGGCTATCATTTCCAGGAAAAACTAAAATATATTATTTGTAAACACGTTATACACACGATTACTGTAACTATGGAAATAACAAGTTTTAATTTTTTTATAGCCCATTTCACAAGAAGATAGGAAAAAAGTTGGTGCTCCAAAACGCAGTTGATTAAGAAGCCGACTTACGATAGCATATGCAAGTTAAGCAACGTTGAGCCCGAAAGTTCGATCCCACTAAAGCCAAAACTGTTGACTTTCAAAAAATTTTTTGCCTATTTTTATGAAGCAAAAATTTTTTGCTCCATGAGAATAAAATTTTTTTGAAATTCAAGAGTTCAAGGGCCCTAGCGGGATCAAATCTGCGAGTTCAACGTTGCTTAAAATTTGCCATATCGGACAGTCGGCTTCTATAGCAATTGACTATGGAGCACCAACTTTTTTCATATCTTCTCGTGAAAAAGGCTATAAATGTACAGGGTAGGCCAAAAAATGGCTTTTTATTTTTTGGTACCCGGAAATTTATTTTGCTACAAATGAGTCCTCTAGGGATAATTTTTTTCCCCTGGCTGAAATTTAGGGTTTTCGCGTTAATACACCGACCAATTCAACTTGCGGCTCAACTGCTAACGTCGTGCCGAGCGCGGCACGACTGATAACATGCAGCCTTAGTAATCGATAGATCATCCCTATCTATTACTAATGCAAAAATCGATTACGCGCATTCCCGGAGCGTGAAAACGCTTCCCTGAACCTTATTCAGGAAAAAATTGGTTTTGAAGCGAAAATGGTTATTTTTGTTTTCCGCATTTTTTAAATTTGGACACTCTTCTAAAGGTAATTTTATGCGAGCAATCAAATGCACATGTTTACGAAGCATAAAAACGATTCTCGAATACAGAAAATGACAATTTTCACTTTTTTTAAATAACCATTTTCGCTTCAAAACCAATTTTCTCTGAATCCGGTTCAAGGAAACGTTTTCACGCTCTAGGAATCGCGCAATCGATTACCCACATAAAATTACCCCTAGAGGGAACATTTTTAGAATTTCCGGTTCCCAAAAATTAAAGTCACTTTTTTGCCACCCTGTATAATATACGCCACAATCAACTTACAATATCAAAAGTTCACAATACAATATCTACCAATTTACCAGGAAAGAATCCACTTAAAATTTGCGCATCGCTCATATCTACGACCATCCCAACCTTTGGAATCTGTACAGTATCGTCATTAGTGGTGGTACTTCTAGGACTAACAACAGATTTTAAAGTAGAAAACATTTTTCTAGTCAATGTAAAACTAAAAACTAATCTGTATTCAGTACAATTTTAATATAGTACGGGGACAGCGCTCGCAGTTTCTTCGAGCGGCACTTCCGAGCGACGCAGTCAAGAAATTTAAACTACCAGTGCTAAAACAAAAGTTGTAAGGGACGATAAGAGAAGACGATTGACACCAAAATCGGAGACCTAAAAATTTTTTTCACTTTTTTGCCCCTTTATTATTTTACTCTAGAGTAAAATCTCAGAGAGTGTCGCTCGGATTCATTCTCGGAGAAACCGCGTTAGCGCTCGGCCCTGGTACTGTTTATTATAACAATTAATTAATTATCAGAAAACTCAAAGGGCCTCCACTAATTCGTTTCGAAAGCGTCGAGACTGCACTAATTGCAAGTTGGGGGAGCACTAATTGCAATTAGTGCTCATCTCGGCGTCGAGACGCAAAATTTAAAGCGACAATAACTTTTAAGGGTCAACGAAGTTTCAAATGTGGTCTCTTACAATTTTATTCATCTTTTGTTGGGCTATAAATTTGCTGAAGACCACATTCGAAAATTCGTTGACCCTGAAAAATAAAACCGTCTCGACGCCGAGTGCAATTAGTGCTACAATTGGTCCTTCCATTTGAAATAGTGGGGGCCTCAATCGTCTTGAAATAAAACCAATTTGTATGCTATTCATACGCATCTTGACAAGTGATCTCTAATCGAAAAACCGGCATTTTAGTATGTGTAATAGTTTTTTTATGTAACTTTTTATGGTTAACTCGGATTTGAAAACGATGTTCTACAAAGTTGTTCGTCAGTATTGGATGCATAGTTTTGAAAAAATCCTATCGAAATTCGTTTTCTAGGAGATATACATCAGTAATCGTTAGCTATGCTTTTAGCAATCGATAGAAAGCCTAACGATTACTGATGTATATCTCCTTTCAGAAAACGAATTTCGATAGGATTTTTTTCACAACTATGTAACCAATGTTGACGAACAACTTTGTAGCACATCGTTTTCAAATCCAAGTTAACCACAAAAAGATATTCACGTTAACAGTCGTGCCGAGCTCGGCACGACGTTAGCAGCTGTGCCACAAGTTGAATTGGTTGGTGTATTGAAACGAAAACCCTGAATTTCAGCCAGTGATCGAACGATAGGTAGTTGGATCATTCTGAACAAATTTAATTCTGACCATATAATTCGTAAACCAAGCGGGGATGAAAAAATCCTTATTAGAATTTTGATTTTCTTCATCCTCGTTTGGTTTCCGAATTATATGATGAGAATTAATGTTGCTCAGAATGATCCAAGGAATCCAACGACCTATCGTTCAACCCCTGGCTGAAATTTAGGGTTTTCGCGTTAATACACCGACCAATTCAACTTGCGGCTCAACTGCTAACGTCGTGCTGAGCGCGGCACGACTGATAACATGCAGCCTTAGTAATCGATAGATCATCCCTATCTATTACTAATGAATATTTTTTGCCGTTTATGGTTAACTCGGATTTGAAAACGATGTGCTACAAAGTTGTTCGTCAGTATTGGATGCATACACTTAAAAATCTTTCTAAGCTAACCCCTCTATTTTCGGGGGTTAACCCCCGAAAACACAAGGGGCAAAAGTCCTCGTGTAAGGGACAGTATATCCTCGCCTAAGGGGCAAAAGTTCTCGCCAAGAAAAATTGATTGTTATAGCGCTATAATTTTGTGAGTGTAGTTTTGAAAAAAATCCTATCGAAATTCGTTTTATAGGAGATATCGTTAGGCTTTCTATCGATTACTACAAACATAGCTAACGATTACTGATGTATATCTCCTTCTAGAAAACGAATTTCGATAGGATTTTTTTCAAAACTATGTAAGCAATGCTGATGAACAACTTTATAGCATATCGTTTTCAAATCCGAGTTAACCATAAAAAATTACAACAAAAAGACTACTACACATACTAAAATGCCGGTTTTTCAATTAGAGATCACTGGTGTTGACACCTTTCTAGACTATTTGTACGCATTTGTGGTGACCCTTAAGATTTTCTCTATGACGTGGTTCACTTTTTAGCTTATAGGGGACGGAGAAGTCCTGACAAAAGGGGGGGGCAAAAGTCCTCGCCTAAGAAGCAAAAGTCTTGACACTTCAAAAACGTGTTTTCTCTGCAATTCTGGACGAGAAAACACCTTTTCAGCGTTTTTGACAATGTTAAAAACCCCCTTGGCGAGGACTTTTGCCCCCCCCCCTTGTACGAAGTCCTGACATGGGATGCAAAATTCTTGTCTATGTATGCAAAAAAAATCCTGGCATAGAATACATTAAGTTCTGACAAGTTCCCAATAAAAAAATCTGCAACTTCATGAAGATTGTAAATCCATTAAAACTAAAATTTTTCCTATTTAAGACTTATTGCATTCTATGCCACTTTTTGCATCCCATATCAGGACTTCATACATCCTTTGCCAGGACTTCTCCGCCCCCTGTATTTCGATTAGCTAAAAGAATAGTATAAAACAAAATTCGATTAATTTTCTGATGTCTTTTGCCAACCATTCAAACTTTCCGCCAAAATTTTATGATGTTCATTTCTAAAAAGAAATACAGTAATTCTGCCAAAATCTAGCAGAAAATAGCCGATTTCATATAATCAAGACAATATGTGAGAAAAAAAACAACGAATCGCTTAGATTTCGGCTTAAGTTTTAGTTTTTTTTGTTGAAAATATAATTTTTTGTTTAATTCTTGAAGTGTTGGCCAATAAAACAGCGCCGCAGGCGCGAAATTGTTTGAAAATGGTCGTTTTTATGCTGAAANTATGTGAGAAAAAAAACAACGAATCGCTTAGATTTCGGCTTAAGTTTTAGTTTTTTTTGTTGAAAATATAATTTTTTTGTTTAATTCTTGAAGTGTTGGCCAATAAAACAGCGCCGCAGGCGCGAAATTGTTTGAAAATGGTCGTTTTTATGCTGAAAATGCTCAAAAAATCGCGATTTTTTATGAAAAATGAAAAATTTTGGACTTTTTTGATAGAAAATCATAAGGTGGGACCATTAGGTTTTAAGAAACAATTTTGGACAAAAATATAAGGGGACTATTAAGAAAAAATTTCGGATTTGGAGGGAGGGCTGGCCCCCTGATCCCCCTTTTTACGCGACTGTCCCCCTTATAATTAAAAACTTGTTCAATTGATTTGTGTTTAGTTTAAAAATTTTTGTTTCTCGCGATTTTTGTTTTTTAAACATGATTCATTTTCAATGTTCAGCTTTTAAGGTATACAAAATGGTTCAGCGTTTAACGTATCGCCGCCGCTTGTGCTATAACACAAAATCGAATAAAGTCAAAGTATCAAAGACTCCTGGTGGAAAGAATGTTTTCCTGTACCGCAAAAAGAATGGTTCCGTGCCAAAATGTGGCGATACTGGAGTTACTCTTAAAGGCGTAAGTTATGATTAGGAGAGCCAGCGTTGTAATTTTATGTGTGAAGAAAAGATTTGGGGGATTGCAGTAATAAACTGTTAAAATTTTTGGCAAAAACTTAGTATTTTAAAAGAAATTTTTGACTTGATAAAAATTTTTTAAAGTAATTACAGGGTGAGCCAAAAAACCCCCTTACCTTTATTTTTTTGGTGAAAATTTTTTAAATCACCTATAAGGGGTATTTTCATGCGATTTTTGAACAATTTTCGCCAAGAACGCAAAAGTACGATTTTTTGGCTCATCCTATATACAATTTATTTTTGTAGATCACACCGGCGCGCCCACGAAAATTGAGCAAGATGACCAAAAGACTGAAAACAGTTTCACGCACTTATGGAGGCTGCCTTAGTGCTGCCGCTGTTCGTCAACGCATTATCCGTGCTTTCTTGGTTGAAGAACAGAAGATCGCCAACAAGATCTTGAAAGCAAAAGAAGCCGATAAGAAATAAGTTATGTTTCACCGATTTTTTGTTGGGTTTTATGAATTTATTGTTATAAAGTTTTTGAATTAATATAAGATGTTTTCTCAGTAACGTAGCCAGAAATTTTTTATGTCTTATTCGGAAATTTTACCTTGGTCTCCCTTATGTTTTCGAAAAATTTGAGCTGAAAATCTCTCAGAAAACTAGGATTTTTGAAAAAATTTTAGTCAAAAACATAAAGGGGGTCATTAGAAAAATTTTTTGTTATGGGAGCCGCGCCCCTTTGGTGTGTCAAAAAGTAGATTTTTGGGACCCGAAAATGTATTGTTCTAAAAATGATCCGAGTAATTTTATGCGGAGAATCGATCGCGCGCATTCTCAGACCCTGAAAATGCTACCCTGATTTAAGGAAAAATTGTGTTTTTGAAGCGAAAATGGTCATTTTTTGCATGTTTAAAAATTTAAGAGACACTTTCTTGAGCATTCAAAGATTGCCTTAAACGGTTTGAGAGCTCCAAATTGAATTTATAAAGTGACATTAACGAATGGTTCAGTTTTTCAGAGTCATTTCGAGTCAAATTTCGTGCCTTAAAAAATACAAAACTTGGTCCGAAGTTCAAAAACCCGATTTTACGTTGATTTGCTGAATTTTCTAATCTGTCTAAAAACACCTTGAATAATTTTTTCTGACCAAAATTTTTATCTGCCCAATGAATTTCATCACGGAAAACATTTCTATCGTATTTTCGAAAAATCTGAGAAATTTCAATTTTTGGGCTATTCTTACATTTGGAACTAGGACAAGGGATTGGAAAATTTTTTCGAATCCATGCTAGAAATGTTCTCTGTGATAAAATACATCGGTCAGATAAAAATTTTGACCGGAAAAAATTATCCAGGGCGTTTTAAACAGATTAGAAAGTTCAAAATCAACGTAAAGTCGGGTTTTTGAGCTCCAGACCAGGTTTTATATTTTTTGAGGCATGACATTTGACTCAAAATGACTCTGAAAAACTTCCCCCTTCGTTAATCTCACTTTATAAATTCAATTGGGAGCCCACTCGTACCTGGTATCTTTGAATTTTCGAGACATCTTCTCTTAATTTTTCCCCGAACCAGGGTCAGGGAAGCATTTTCAGGGTTCGGGAATGCACGCAATCGATTCCCCGTATAAACTTACCCTAGAAATATAAAATTACCCTTAGAAAAATAAATTTTCATTTTCCAACGAATCACAAAAATCCACTTTTTTGGCACACCCTGTAAATGAATTTTTGCATCTAAAACCTTGTGGGATTAGAGTTATGTGCTTTTTTATCAACGCCGAGGATGCATAACAAAAATTTTGAATGTGTTGTTGCGGATAAGAGGAGGGCATTGTTGAATATTTAACTTTATGTCAAACCAGATAGATGACAATACATAAGAACATTCCAATTAGCTAAACAAGTTAGGTCTTCCGGTTTAAGGATATTAATTCGTTCTCTTCCTGGATTGCACATTCGCATACAGTGGCCGGCATCCTAAAATTGAAGGGCCGATTGAGGCGAGTTATCGCAAAAATTTTTGGAGCTCTTCCCCTGGGGAGACGCAATCAACAAGATTCCAAAAATTGATACTTTTTTGAAGTAATTTTATAGAAAAATATCCTCTAGGGGTAATCGCAGAAGAGCCGTGGATTTGCTTTTTTTCATCGTTTCGAACATTTTTTGCATTTGTTGAAAAAAATTTTGTGATAAAGCTTCAATCAGCTCATCCCCTTTAAGTGTTTGTAGAAATGAGCCATATTTGTTTTTACTAAACCTACATTTTCATCGAAATTCAAATATTCACAACATTTTCGATTGTTCCGGTTTTGTGAAGCGCAATAAAGAATGGGGCTAATATTCTCCAATTTGCAACCTTCCATATGTACTTTTTGTAGCTAAATTTTGATTATAAATTTTAAAGTTGTCAAAAAACGAAAGATTTGAAACGATACGAATGAAACGATTGTTTCATTCGTATCGTTTCACCCTCTTCGTTCCATTTGAGTCTATGCCGAAAAAACGATTTCCTGATTCAGGGAAGGCTAATGAAGCAAAAATGTGATTTTTGTCTAAAAAAGACCCCTTTTAAGGTAAAAATGTGAGGGGAATCCGAATTTTAAATTTCACGAAAAACTGTATATCGACGCGAAAATTTGGATTTCGCACATTTTTATCCCAAAAAGGGTCGTTTTTAGGCAAAAATCTCATTTTTATGACTTTTCGCTTCAATACACAATATGAAAAAAAAGAATCAGGGAAACGTTTTTTCGCTTCGAAAATGTCAAATTCAAATTCCCCGCATGTTTTATCCCTAGAGGGGTCATTTCCAGAAAAAAATTTTCACGTGGGTGGCCCCCTACTGTGTAGTAGCTCCATCATTTTTAATGAGGAGCGTCGCTCAGTATCACAACCCTTCTTTGCTCCCTATACTTCATTTTTAATGTTCTAAAATATTCTCTAAAAAAAATCATATTCCAATAGAAGCTCACGTTCAAAAGCGCTTTGTATTCTTCAGTTTCGTAATGGCATAAGTCTAAACATTCTCGATCAACATATTGTTCACAACAACCACGGAAAATTTTGTCCGCTTCGCCTTTGCCTATACATGGCNAAAAAAATCATATTCCAATAGAAGCTCACGTTCAAAAGCGCTTTGTATTCTTCAGTTTCGTAATGGCATAAGTCTAAACATTCTCGATCAACATATTGTTCACAACAACCACGGAAAATTTTGTCCGCTTCGCCTTTGCCTATACATGGCACAAAGTCAGATTCGTATGTGCCACACTAAAAATTAGAAAATCGAATACAATCAAACCTTTGTTTTATGACACTTGGTGGGGGGGGGGGCATAACGACCACGCAGGGATGTCGACGGAAAAATTTGGCGTATAAAGAAATCGACTTGCTATATATACCAAATTTTCCAGCCGGCATCCCTACGAGGTATGTAATGACTGAATTATTTTTCGATTTTTTTCAAAAACCAAAATTTCTTCTGAAATCCAAATTTTTGTTTTTTTCTATTCCCATCTCCGCTCTATTACATGTCCTCCTACCATTTTTTCTTGTTTGTAATATTGCCCATTTGACATCAAATTCGAAATCACTGTCAAACCAGTCAATTTTGGTTCAATCTCTACAGAATTTCCGTCGAGTATTGGTGAAGGCTCTTCATTCCGGGCTAGGATATTTATTACTTTTCTGTAAAGCAGAGGACAATCTCGAGTTGCTGTGTAATAGCACTAAAATATAAAAATTATAGTCGAATATTTTGTTGGCTACCACAGAATTTGGATCCTTGTATAGCTTTTTTGATGCATCCCTGCGTGGTCGTATGGTGGGAAAATAAGGATTAGTACGTATTTTTCCGCCATACGACCACGCAAGGATGCATCAAAAAAGCTATATCCATGTTTCTTTTCGTTTCAATGTACACGTTGCCTGATTCAATAAAAAGTTCCAGGGTAGCCAAAAAAAATTTCAGCTTTGAACAAAATTTTTTATAGAAAAGTTCAAATCGGGGCGATCAACTTTTGTGTTGGAAGTAAATTCTAATTCGTTAACCCTGAAGAGATAAATGAGAAACAAGATTTTATCAAAAATTTAAACGTGTTTGTATATTGAAGCGAAGTGATTGATCGTCAATATAATCTGTGTATTGAAACGACTTATCAAATTCAACCAAAAAATTGATTTTTTACGGCCCTACTTTTTATCTCTTCTTCCCAACATACGAAATATGGACATCGACCACTCGTTGGATAGCTCTTCGTAAGTACAATTGATTGGCAGCAAAAAATAAATCTATTGAATTTGATCAATCGTTTCAATACACAGATTATATTGATGATCAATCACTTCGCTTCAATATACAAACACGTTTAAATTTTCGATACAATCTTGTTTCTCATTTATCTCTCCAGGGTTAACGAATTAGAACTTACTTCTAAAGCAAAAGTTGATCACCCCAACTTGAACTTTCTTTAAAAATTTTTGTTCAAAACTGGACTCTGGTCCTTTGAATTGAAACGAAAATTCTGATTCATGTTTTCGTTTCAATAACCCAAAACATGTTCATATAATTTTATTCTTTACAAATTGCTTACGTCCTCAAAACATTGTGCCAAAGTCCCCAAAGTGCAACATTCTGAATACGAATTCAATTTACACCCAGCTACAAGAAAAAATTTTAGTCCAAAAATTAACAAACGTAGAATTTTTGAAGAATACATTCGAGTGAAATCGACAATTATTTCTAATGCCTTGATTTGACACAGTGATGAATAACGTATCGAGGGCAATCCGTTAATTGTTGTTATACAAGATAAACAGTACAACACTTTCAATTCTAATATTTATACCAAACAATAGAAAACAATTAAAAAATTTTAAAGGGCCAATCCACTCGGAAAAAACATTTTGAAGTGATTGAAAGGGCTTGGGCTTAGTCTTGGGCTTAGGCTTGAGCTTAGGCTTGGGCTTAGGCTTGAGCTTAGACTTGAGCTTAGGCTTAGTCTTGGGCTTAACACTATGTTTCACAAAAAATTTTAAGAAAAAAATCTCGAAATCAAAGATTTTATGTCAATTCTACGAAAGGTCCAAAACTGGGGTTTAGTGTTCAAATAGACAGTGTATTACAACGAAAACCTGAAAACTTGATATAAAATTGACTACGCAAATCGATGGAGGCATAAATGATTATATAAGATTTGCAATAAAATTTAAAGAAGTCGCGTGAACGTGGCCAAATTGATTGAGCACTCTCTCAGCTGGCTGAGTGGTCTAGTGGTATGATTCTCGCTTAGGGTGCGAGAGGTCCCGGGATCGATCCCCGGCTCAGCCCTAATGTTTTTGCCTTTTTTATAAAATTTATTTTTGATACAAGTGAAAAACAACATAGGTTAGGTATGTGTAGGTCATACATATCCAGTAGGGGGCGGACACTTGCATGGAGGGAGGGTGGGTGGATGACCAATTAGGGGGGACATAATTTTTTAAACGATTTTTTTAAAATTGATTTTTTTATTCGAAAATTGTTGAAAAATGTTAAAAATTGGGTCAAAAGTCGATTTTGAGCTCAAAATAGGGTAAAAACTGATTTTTTTAAGTAAAAAATTGGCTCAAAAATTATATAATTTTTACAAATTTTAGCCTAAAATTGGGGGAGGGACACTTCAAAAAATGCCTGATGGACCGTCCCACCCCCCCCCATTGGATATGTATGGTATAGGTAAGGTCTTAGTGCCGTGGTAGCCAAAAACAAATTTTGACTATATTTGGCTATAGAAGTCGATTTTTATCGAAATTTTCTACCATACGATGGTTTTTCTAGGCAGGGGGATTGCGTATATTGCCGATTCATGAAAATATATGCATGACCCTGATTCAGGGGAATGACTTTCTTTTTGAGCCCTGGGAATCGATTACGCGTGTATAACCCAATAGAAAATCAATCCGTACACAAGAATAAATAGCATGATTTTATTCCAAATATATTCACAAAATAAATTACGACAAAAAATATGATGAACCATATCAGACTACTCTTTTTCTTTATCAAAATTTGGGTTGTTCCTTCTCAAAATTGCTCCAGGAGCTGGATATGGTCGTTGTTGGAAGAGTGGGCCATTTGCTGTGGTATCAGCGCCAGTTTTTGCACCGTCGCCCATCATGCCCGTGCTCCAAGAGCCTCTAAAAAATTGTATTTTAATAACTTTTACTAACTTCCTTTAAAACATAATAAGAGAGATTTTAATGAATATAAACTTACGTGGGTATGTCACTATAAGCAGCCGGGTCCATGGGGTCAATCTTTTTCTTTACTGCCCGCTCTAAACAAAAAATTTTTTCAACAACTAGAACAATTGATGCTTACTAAGCCGGTCTCTGTCACTAATTTCTATTTCTTCATTCCGTTCGGTGTCACTTTTGTTTCCTTCTCCCTCCGAGCCACCGGAATCCTAAAACAATTGGAACTAGGATGGGATTCACCTCCCAATAGAGGTCGCAAAATGTTAACATTTTGCGAATTTTTCAAGAAAAATGCTTATATGGTGAAAATGACTAATTTTTGGATTAAAAAAATGTCAAATTTGGGGATTTTTTGTTGAAAAATGAAAAAAATAGGACAATTTTGGTAAAAAAAAACTTTAGTTAAAGAAAAAAAAACAGCGCCGCAGGAAAAATTTTTGTTGAGAAATGCCTGTTTTTACGCTGAAAATGCTCAGAAAATTAAAATTTTTGTAGGAAAAATGGAAAAATTTTGACCTTTTTGGTGAAACAATTGAAAATTTTGGTCATTCTTGGTAGAAAAAATGGGAAATTTAGGTCAAAAATTATAATGGAGAAGGACCATGATCAAAATTCGGATCGACTAATACAAAATTTTTTGATTTTGATCAAAATTTTGATTTAGTGTCCGTTCTCAACAACAAACCCATCGTCGACGTCGAACGCGTGTTTCTCTATTCCGTTCTCTGTCGTCTCTATCACGGTCTCCTCCTCTTCTATCGCGGTCGCGATCTCTGTCCCGATCTCGATCATCGCGTCTCTTCGAATAATCCGGCACCTTGGCAATTTGGAGCTCTGGGCGAGGCTTTTCAATCATTTCTAAATGTTCATGATATACAAGGTAAGCCAAAAAAAAATCGTACTTTTGCGTTTTTTTATGAAAATTTTTCAAAAAATCACCTATAAGGGGTATTTTCACGCGATTTTAGAAAAAAAATTTTTTGAAAATTTTTCGCTAAAAAAAGTAAAAGTACTGTTTATTTTTTGGCTCGCCCCCTGTAAGTGGAAAAGATATTTAAAAAATTAAACCTTTAGCAAGTTTTGGTGCCGGTTCAGAAATCACTGCCTTAGGGTGTCTTGGACTAACCCAGCAAACTTCATCCGTAGCCGGGCACCAATAATAATGTCTTCGCACACCGGCATCATAGATCTCTTTCCAACCGGCCGGTAGCTGATAATCTCGTAACATGCGTTTCCTTTCTTCTAGATATTTTTCTGACAAGCTAAAAAAATATACATCATTCAGGGGTGTAGGCAGACAAAAATTTCGAAGGGGGATGAAGTGTACAATTTTTGGGCGACTTTTTTTCCGCACTCCGCGATGCGAAATTTTTTGTTTCGGTCAAATTCGATTTTCCGGCCAAACTTCGCTTTTTTATTAACATACGTTCTCTCCGGATAGCCTTCTCTCCAATGATCATAACAAAATTCGGTGCACAGATGATAGTGATTCCACTTGTTCGGACAACCTGGAGCTCCACCACGATTTTTCTCGGTGTTATCTATTTCTTCGTTATCAGCTTCGTTATCATAACTTTCGGCAAAGACTTCTTCCTCATCTCTGTCCTTATCTGAAAATGGATTTTAGTTAGGTTACCAAATCTTGGAATAGACTAGGGATGCTCACAAGTTACACCAAATGGCAATCCTTGTCACGGCGAGAAATATGCAAATTTTGAGTACGGATATCAATTGTTCATAGCGACAATGGTGAAAATTTAATTTGTCCCATGGTGACAAATTTGTGTTTTATACCCGTAGAAGGAAGCATTTTCACATTTTAACAATGCGATTTTTGAACTATACGCATAAAATTACCACTGTATTGGTATTTGAAAAAGTTGTTGAGTGAGGTCCTCAAACCAGTACCCAATGAACAAAATATTATCGTGCTCAAAATTCGCATATTTCTTGCCGATGACAAAAATTGTCATTTTTTGTAACTTGTGCATCCGAAGTGACTAAATCGAGCACCTTCTTTTACAACGCCACGTTTCTTTAAACGTTCTAATAGCGCTGCTGGTAATGGCATTTTATCTACAAAAATTTAAATGAAAAAATGTACAGGGTGGTCCAGCATGACATCCTGATGCCATGCTGGACCACCTTGTAATTAATAAACAACTTGAAATTTAAAAACTCGAAAATTAAACGGAATTTTATCCGAATCAAAGAGCTATATTACAAGTTATAAGATATAATTTATTAGAAAACATAAACTAAACAGTCGCGTTACGACTAGATTCCTCAAGTTTTTCTTCCAGCTTTTCTAATAGAGTGACAACAGGCTGAATATTAAACGGAGCTAGTCCTGTTTCTTCCAAGCGTTCTAGCTTCAATCGTAATCTGATGACAAATTCCGAAAACGATTCTAACAAAGGTTCTTGACAATTTGAGACATCCTGGAATTCTTCTTCGACTAGTTTGACCTAAAAATTACTAGATTTAGTCAACACAAGTAAAAGAGCCAATAGGGAATACCTAGGATTGCATACATTTCCGGAAATATTTCCAAGTGGAAATATTTCTGAAAAATATTTTTTCCGGAAATATTTCAAATTTCCATCGTGCAACCCTAGGAATTTCTTAACCCTTTTTGTGAAAGATTATAGTTAACCAAAAGATGATGAAGAGGAAAATTTGGGATTGTCTACATGAATGCACCCAAATAGCTTACATGACGTTTCGTTGAAATCCTAACTTCTCGCTCAACAACTTTTTCTCCATGAAGTTCTTCCACGGTAAACACCAAATCATCTGGTGATTTAACTACTGGTAAATTTTCAACCGTATATTTTTTGGCATTGCTACATCGGATCCTTTTGGCAGTTATACTAAAAAATAGTTACTTTTGACATACACAACAATACTAACTTATCCAGATGAGCACATTTGTTTGAAAATTCTTCAAAATTTGAATCGATTTCTTTCAAAAAGCGCAACAAAAACGGGATTGCCACAATTTCGGAGTATAGCCAATCAAGAATGGTCTAAAAACGCAGTGCAGGGTGAGCCAAAAAAACATACTTTACGTTTTTTTGGCAAAATTTTTTCAAAAATCGCATGAAAATACAGTTAAACCTCGATATAACGGCACCCCTCAGGAGGGGGTAGCATTTTTTCGTCAATTTTTGAAAATGTGATTGATTTTAATGCAAATTATGTAAAAATACATATTTTTTGGAATCTACACTACAACATTGTGGGGGAAAATGTGGTTAACCCATCAAAATAGCCTTAAAAATGGCTAAAATACAAAAAAAGCTAAAAAAATGATCAAAAAATTTTTTTGCGAATAAAAATTCGTTCATTTTTGGAGTTTCTATAGCCGATTCTTAAAGAAAATGTGGTTAACGACCTCAAATAGAGTACAAAATAACCGAGATCCAAAAAAATCGAATTTTTCTAATGGAAATTCTCCTAATCGACGAAAGGTACCGTTATATCGAGGTTTGACTGTATAGGTGATTTTTGACAATTTTTCACCAAAAAAACGCAAAGGTACGGTCTTTTAGCTCACCCTGTATAAGTAAAATTGTAGAAGTATATACCTGTGGATCAAAATCAATCTTCTTAAATAGTCTCAAAAACAGATTAATCGGATGAAATTTAACAGGTATTTCTCTAAAAAAAATCAAAATTTAGAAATAGAAAAGATTAGAAATACACCTACAATTTTTTCTTCATTAACTGTAACAAAGCTAGTAAAATGGTTAAACAACGGTCATCATGTTCAATAATAGCTTCAAGAAATCCTTCTGGCTCTTCATAAACGTCTTCCATCCAAGAAAACAGTTTTTCGCTAATTAATTGAGAAATTTCTAAAAAGTCTTTTTGTAGTCAGCAATGTTTTACCTTCAGATAGATGCTCAAATTTATAAAAAGTGACAATTTTTTCACTGACCATTAATACAATCGAGTCTCGTTATAACGGCACCCTTTGGGGGTGCCGTTATAACGAATTTCCGGGAGGTGCCGTTTAACGAGACTCGACTGTATATGAATTTTGGGATCGATGTACAGGGTGAGCCAAAAAAAAGCATTTCTCGCATGAAAATACCCCTTATAGGTGATTTTTGAAAATTTTTCACCAAAAAACTCAAATGTATGGTTTATTGGCTCACCCTGTAATTTGTTCATAAGTTACAAATTTGTCTACATTATCAAAAAGAACAAATTATATAGCGTGCCTAAATTCGTATATTTATGATTGGTGACAATCGTTGTCACTTTTTTTGTAAGTTTGAACATCATTACCTTCAGAACCTGCTAAAAGCACGAGTAACAAGGAGAAAAACCTCGCCGCATTAATTCCAACAAACGACTCATTTGAAGTAGATGGTAGGGAAGAAAGCACACCTCCAAACCAAATTTCTTCTGAAAATATAGGGTACAGTAAACTCTCGTTAAGCGGGCCACCCTAGAGGGGGGGGGGCCGCTTATCAGGATGCCCGCTTAACGAGCGTTCACTGTACGTTAAAAGTTCATAATCACTTTTTTCAAATGTTGATATTTAACTATAGAAGCCGATTTTAGACGAAATTTTCGACATTTCTAGAGTCTTTCTATGTGCCGCACAAGAATCCGCCGCTATTTTTGTCCTAGACCTCGGGAATATGATCAAAAATGACTTACAAAAACAGACTTTTTGGGGATTTTACTCTTATAGTGGTACCTTCTCGTGGTCAACAGTTCTCCAAATCAGCTGAAATTTGGTATCCAGGGGGTTTTTCTATATAGGGAACAAACACAAACGAATCCGAAGGAATTTTTTGATTTTGACCACGGGAAGACCCCTACGAGGGTAAAATCCTAAAAAAGGTCTGTTTTTGTAAGCCATTTTTGATCATATTCCCGAGGTCTAGGAGAAAAAATCACGGATGATTCTTGTAGAGAAACCCTAGAAATGTCGAAAATTTCGTCAAAAATCGACTTCTATAGTCAAATTTCAACATTCTAAAAAAATGATCACGAACTTTTCACGCACTCTATAATGATATTTTAAAATCATTAGGCTAAACCTCTTAAGAATTCAACCTTCTCCACTGTTTCAAAAGAATCTATTATCTTAACAAAGAAAACATTTTCTTTCACCACTCGAAAATTGCAATCTTGCCAAATTTTCGCTGCAATTTTCTCAGCAATACAAATCAGCTCCCTTCTTTCAGGACTATCATCTGTTGAAGAAAAATTCTGAACAAAACACAAGATAAACTCAAGTAATAAACTTTCAGCAATCTTTTCTGAAGAATCATCAATCAATTTCGCTTTCCATTGAATCAATTTTAACAACAGATCCTTCTTATCTTTTGACGAATGATCCATGAAATCAGCATCTAATAACACCAATTTAACAAGAAAAAAATGGAGCTATTCAAGTCTGGGGGCCTAAATGATGTGAAAAAATTGAAATTTTTTCCAAAAAATGACCCCTTCAGAGTATTTTTAACGAGGAATCCAAAAAAACGCACTCCTGAAGCGTAAAAACACTTACCTGGCACTGTTTCGAGCAAGGGCCACATTTTTTTTAACAAGAATCACATGTTATACTACAAAACTTTGCTCGAAATAGTGTCAATGAAATGTTTTTGCGCTTCGAGAATGGGTTTTTTGGATTCCTCGTTAAAAATTATGCTATTGGATCATTTTCCGGAAAAATTTTTCAATTTTTTCACGTCATTTGGGCCCCCAGACTTTGAAGAGACCCAAAAAATCAAGTAAAAGGAGGACATTCCAACTACTCCCAATGGGAAGATAATTCAATAACAATAAATTTATTTTGGAATTTTATAACTCTCACAAAAAATATAATAACCGGAGATTTCAATAATAAAATAACAACAAAAACACAGAAGTCATACACTCGGGATTAAATTAAAACGAGAATTTTGGCTTTTTGGTCGCTTCTCGATGAACAATTCAATCATCACCAGATTCCGCGTCTGAACCTTCTTCCTACAATAAATTTAATATTGCTTGTGTTAAAAAAGTACGCCAATTAGATGTCATTATAATTCCCCCAAAAACTTTTTTACATCTTAAAATTTTCTCAGCAAAAATGGAAAACTCCGTTTGAATTTTCGCAATGACGCAAAATTAAAAATCGGAGCTACTTAAGCTCTTATACTCCTGATTGAACGTGGTCTAAAATCCAAAAATTTTATTTTTCGAAATCTTCTAAAAAATCACCCAGGTAATTTTATGAGGGGAACACGTTAGCGATGTTATTTTTGCGCAAAGTGCTTCCATTTTTTAGAAAATCGAACATATTGAAGACGAGATCATGGAGTCCCAACATTTTTTGTAGCGCCCAATTTGTGCTTTTCCTGTTGTAATTGTAAAGTATCCATGACGCACAAAACCCCATTTTTTAAGCCCGTGCAACGCCTCGGATACTAGTTTTTCTAACATTCGACAGGTAGACAAAAACCCATAAGAGTAATTGCCGTTTTCAAATGTATAGATTTTATCTTCCCCAGCATCATCAAATGACTATGTGCATTATTTTCAATGCCATTTACCAAATCTTCGTCCTCATCTTCTGTGAAATCATCAAAATCGTCTGCAGCTTCACCAGTGAAGAAGAGCACCGCACGTGGAATTACTTGATCGCGAATAAGCTGCCCAATTTCGAAGTCATTGCGAAGAGTTTCAGCCGTCGTTTCCTAAAAAAGCACACATTTTAACACAATAATAAATACACAAAATTACATCCAAATCCTTGAGAGTTTCGGCAACTGGATCAAAGAAGTTGAAGAAACTGTCAGCGCGAACCTTAAAAATAAAACAGAATTACATATATCAAGATAAAATAGAGTACGGTTTTTGTGATGAATCGACCGGCACCCGAGCCTTTCTTTTGTTTCTTCTTAATTACCTTCTTTGTGACGTTCATGTTCTCCTTCCAATCGATCTGACAACTAAAAATCAGATGGTTTTAAATGCCAGGAATTCAACCTGTGTTAGATCCCGCCCCGTACCGAAAAAATCTCAAAATTTTTGGAATCCCGTCCCGAAAAAATTTACCAAAACCTAATCCCAAAATCTAAATCCCGAGAGCCAGGGATAAATTTACACCCCTAAATATTGCTTTGAGAAAAATTTTCTATTTTTTCCAACAAAAAAATCTATTTTCTGAACGAAAATTTTAATACAAATCCTGCCATAATACATCCACAAAAACTCCAGTCCCGGTAAAGAGCTCGATCCAGAGATCTAACACTAAAACTTACCCTTTCGTGCTAACAACCATCGGACCTTCATAGTCAAAGATTTCGTCTTCTGTCGGCGCAATCTGCAGCTCGTAATACTTCGTTAACACTGAGTTCGTAAAATGATCGTTCGAACCGAAGTGGAAGTTGAGTGTGAATCCCTAAAGGGTAAGACTTTGGTAAATATTTCAATCCAAACTTACATTAGGTTCAGTGTGCACATCAACGGTGATGTCCTGTAAGTGTTTGAGAATCGGCACATCCTGTTCGTGAATTAAATCGCTAATCTGTGCGACGTTGTTCAGTACGTGGTACCAAAATTCCGGAATTCCTTTCGATGGCACGCCTTCAACCGGTGCATCTTCATTTAGCTTCTAAAAAGAATCTTCGGTACTAAGAGATTAGAGAGCACTTTTTCAAAAAACTTTTTAGCTTTTTCTTTGAAAATGACCTCTCGGGGTAACTTTATGCGAAAAAATCGATTACGAGCATTGAAAAAAACATGAAAGCGAGTTTTTCGGAAAAATGAGCCGTATATACTTCATAAGCATGTGTTTTTGTCAATGAAAAAATTTGACCATTTTTCAGTAAAATTGTCCAAAAATTGCTATTTTTAACTCAAAAATCGTAATTTTGAGTATTTTCAGCAATAAAACGTGTTTTTCAGAAAAATTTTTCGCATCTGTCAACAAAAAACATTTTCATCTAAATTAACTATCTTTCATCAAATTTGCCAAAAAATTTTCAATTTTAAACCAAAAANTTTTCGCATCTGTCAACAAAAAACATTTTCATCTAAATTAACTATCTTTCATCAAATTTGCCAAAAAATTTTCAATTTTAAACCAAAAATGTCCAAATTTTCACCAAAAATCAAGTTTTTCTGAGCATTTTCAGCTTAAAAACAAGCAAGTTTCAAAAAATTTTTCGCTTGCGACAAGAAAAATACCTTCAATAGATCTTCTGAGGCGCCATGAATAAGCGGAACATCACATTCGCTTTCAGACGGCTCGTGTTGTCCTGTAACCACCGCAGTACGCTAAAAGAAATTTATGTAACATGAATTACAAAAGGCGAAAGAAAATTCAAAACTCACTCGCTTATTGATTTCGTCAAACAACGGCTGAAATTCCTTTTCCAGCAAGTGAACTTTTTCGTAGAACTTCGATTCCACTTTGACGCTTTCCATTTGCAACTTCTTTAGTGCGCGAATTCGCTGGCGGACTTCTTTCGAAGTTTCAGCCAAATTTTCCGCAATATGAGGCTCGTCATCTTCATCATAGCCATGGTGGCGAAGTAAGTCGTGCAAATTCTTTTTATCTCCTTCCATTTTTGAATAAATTTAATCACTAAAAAAGATTTACATGATGAAATCGGCCAATAAATGTAAAAAT
>OZJO01020821.1:0-35204 GCA_900406225.1 Acrobeloides nanus
CCTACCGTACAGGGGTACCAAAAAGTCGGATTCAAAAACGGACTTCAAATTCGTGTTCAGCGACCCCGAAAACCTAGGGTATACCACGGTTTCAAAAATTGATTCGAATTTTCGTTACTATGGCCACCCTTCATTCAAGACTGGTTCGAGATTTCAAGACATCGTCTCTGAAATACAAAAATTGTATTTTGGAGCTTAAAGGACCAGTCCAGTAAGTTATAACCATATGAAAAAATGATATATTCGGAAAGATCATGAAAATGGAGCATTTTTTGTTTTAACAGCATGTTCTGAATCGTTGTAGTTTTCGAGATAATTACGTTTGAAATTTTGAATTGTGTACAAGCTCTTCGTTGTAATACACAAACTTTTTTGAATTTTTTGCGGAAAAATAGATTTTTGTATCGATTTTTTAAATTTTCATCGATGAACATTGTGGCTTTTGCCGAGCACAATGATTGAAGAGTAAAACTAAAATTGAAAGTTTGCATTTTGACGGAGACAGGCAGGCAAGGCTTAAAATTGAGACAGAATGAAATTTTCGTCCCACCTTTAGGTACAAAAAAATTTTTCCTGAGAATTTTGATCTCACAAGGAATGACCACCATAGGATGCGCAATTTTACAAAAAATTTGTTTGAGCGTTTGAGTTCCATGTTTAAGAAAACTTTTGAACAAAAAATTGGATGCTCTCTCGTAAAACCCGATTGTTGGTCGCTATATATACCATATTTTGTTAACTTTTTCATTTTAAGGCCATATCTCGGTCATTTTAAATCATTTTGGGCCGATTTTTTCCCCCATTGAATTCCTGAAATCGCGGCGAATAGTTTTATAAAACATCGTTTTTTGTAAAAAAATTTCTATGTCGAAGTAAATCCCTATGAAAATATAGTTTCTTTTGAATGAAATCTTGAGTTATTATATATCATAACTTAAGAAATACTCAAGGATTAAAGGTACAATATTTTCATTCTTTTTTTTGAATTTTCAAAGATCACTTGAAAAATTCAAAAAAATATATCCATATAAAATGGTGATGGGACTAGAAAGTTGCAAAAGATGGCATTGTTTTGCATTTTTAAGATATCAAGCTTTCTTATGGAAGAGCATATACTCGGACACCTGTACTTCTTTAAACAAAGTCCATTCATCAATGTGAAGCTTAAAATAATAGAATATACCGGAAATTTGAAGGAGTATTACCATGTTAAAAAATAATAGATGATGAGGCTCTTTTCGGTAAAAAATTATATGAACGGCTTTTCGGTTAAATTTTTAAAACCTTTGAATAGAAGGGCTATTTTGTTGACAAATTGAAATGTTTTTACATAAATATTAATTGAACATATTTATTTAAAGGAGTGGTAAGAATTAGGGACTAATCTCAGTCGAAAAACTTTTTTTTGCTAAAACAGCCTATATAGGCCTAAAATCATGCGAAAAATCGATTGCGCACATTCCCGAAATTTCCTTGAATCAGGGTCAAGGAAGCATTTTCACGCTTCGGGAATGGACGCAATCGATTTTTCGCATGATTTTAGGCCTATATAGGCTGTTTTGGCAAAAAAAATTTTTGACTGAGATTAGTCTCTAATTCTTACCCCTCCTTTAACATATACTCATAAATTTAGCACATAAACTAATAAGATTATCATATAATTCATACATTTATCACAAAAACTGAAAAATATCTGTTGATTCACATTGAAGAAATAGCATCTAGCGACCCATTTCTGAAGAATAAAAATTTTTGATTCATGATCGATTTAACAGTCGGAATCGCAATAGTGGTGGTATCTTTGGCATGAGCATACACCAACAGAAAAAGATTTACAAGAACGACAATATTTTGCCAAATTTTTCCCAAATTCTGCTGCTTTTGGTTCAACAACCACCGTAAGATAATCTTTAAAATTCTAGAAAAGTTTCTAATTATAGTAATTAATAACTATTTTAAATGTTTTACTTCTGGACTTTTATATAAAGACTTTAACATACGCCAAACTCCCGATATTTGGGGTTTCTCACAATCCGTATAATGTGACAAGTAATAAAGAACTTTAACTCGTTTTTCCTTCTCATCTACCGCATAAATTCGAGTAATATGGGTTACTATGGCGTCATAATCGGCATCATTAAACGATAGACCAGAATTTTTATCCACATTGTTAGTGGGATTAAAATTTGGAGGTTTTCTCGAACCTCCGGGACCATTATAGTTTTTATGAGACATTATAATAAAAATTATATTATACTATTGAGTTTAAAGAACAATCTAAAAAAATCGGCACTATAACTTTTGTCACGCGTTTTGTCACGCTAACTTTTGTCACCTAACTTTTGTCACGGATACAAAATACAAACTGACAGATTTTGTCACAGATACAAAATACAAACCGCGAAAAATCAACTTATTTCGGCAATCTGTCGGTTTGTATTTTGTATCCGTGACAAAAGTTAATGTGACAAAAGTTACGCGACAAAAGTAACGTGACAAAAGTTAGAGTGACAAAAGTTATAGTTTTATGATGACGTGACAAAAGTTAGCGTGACAAACTCAATTCGTGACAAAAGTTATAGTGCCAAAAAATCAATAATATCGCAAAAAATAAAAGCCTCAAATTTTTTATCAATCATGTAAAAACATAAAATCAATAAAAGTTTGTCCTGCCTGCAAAAAATGGAATGATAAACACGAACTTTTTGGACAAAATTTTTAGTCCCATACAGGATTCTTCTTCACTGCCCGGCTTCAAGAGACATTGAATATCATTTAACGAAAAATAATCCCTATGTTTGTGTTTATGAATTTACATACTATTTAGAATTGGATCAAACACCATCTCTACAATATAAACTTTCTAGATACCAACGTAAGAATATATGCAAGGGAAAATTTAGAGTTAGTCAAAAAGTATAGAGTAATTCCTGTCAAGATAGCTCTCTGTTGTCATTTGTTTAATTTTACCTCAAAACTAACTTCAAAATTTAGCTGTTTGCCATGGAGCAGAAACTGGTTACGTATTTATGCCAAAATGGGATGAATACCAATTCCAAGGTGTGCTCAAACAATTCGACATAGATGCCGCCGACTTTTTCGGAGAATCTTGGACTAATTTTGTGAAAACTGTATATTATTTTTGAAAAGAATGAGTTTATAAAATTTTAGAAAATCAACATTGAACAATATCTGGACAGCAGCAACAGGTATGTTGAACAAGACGAACTATTATGAAATTGGAAATTCGTCAACTTATGGAATGAAGAAAGGCTATAGAGTATTGGGTCAAATCTCTTCAGTCAGTTACAAAAATAAGCGAGTAGTAAACGAATAATTTTTAGCTTTTACCCAGGGTGTCCACATGAAATTTTCGAAAATAAGACAAATCTTCTCCAAAAATAAGACAAAAATAAGATCGAACTTTAAAAAATAAGACGAGATAGGTATTTATTTGAAAATATTTTAAAAAAGAAACAAAAACATAAAAAAGCAAAAGAAATTATTCATCACTTGCATGCGTGAAAAAGGTGTGAGCTACGCAGCCGAAACCATCGGCGCTCGAGCCTTTGTGGGACTTGATGCACTTATCCAACTGTCTCTTCATCAGCTATTGGGGGAGCTGATGAAGAGACAGTTGGAATCACTTCATCTGGCATGACAATTTTCGTTGTGGCTGGCGTCGTTATTACAATCGTTAAGTCATTTTTGGAAATAGTGGAGCTCGGATTAACCACGCCGAGAACCCGGTCGGGTCCGAAAACTTCTGCCTAATTTAAAAATCGTTAAATCACCAAAAACAAAGTCCTATGAAAAGAGATCATGTTTTAAGGATAGGGTTAACTCTCAACTCGACAAGATTGAGAATTTGTTGTTTAGGATTTATGAACCATTTTCTAGCAATTTTTAAATCAACTCCAATATGTTAATTTTTCATTTTTTTAATCAGCTCAATTTGTGCTCACATTTTGATGATTGAACTATGAACGGGGCTAATTATCGAATTTTTCTTAAATAAATGCAAGTTATTCATCTTTATACGTTAAAATTATGATAATTTGTTGAAAGCTGATGTAGAAATATTGTTTCATCACCATGAGCGATGATTTATTACTATAAAAAATCAACTTTGTCCAAAATGTTCAAAAATAAGATTTTCGATGAAAAATAAGAAAACAAGACAAAATAAGAAAAAGTTCGAAAAATAAGACAAAATCTTATAAATAAGACAATGTGGACACCCTGTACAATGATCCTAGTATATATTAGATTGCATAATTGTGTTTTAATCTCACTAATCAATTATTCTGAAAATAGGTGAAGCTTCTATATTGAATAGGACTCATATTTATTTTTAAAAAGTAAAATATTAAAAAATATTTTTAATCAAATCTAATGGAGAATATGTAGGAGTTGTAAATTTGATGCAATTTCGGTCTCGAAAATATTGATGATCTGTGAAAATCCAATCGCTTTCTGGAACGCCATCACTACATTTTAGGCTACCTACAGTATCGCATTCAACCCATGTATCATTTCCCATCATAGAATTGTTATACCAAATCTAAACATAACATAAATGCATACTTAAAAGTAAAACTACATACTTCATTTGCATAATTTACATATCCGGCTTGTTGAAACCAATGTGGAACAATATCATATCGATGAACAATTCTATATGCCCAAGGCACAAGGCTTGGAATTCTTGCAACAAAGTCCGGTTTGCCCACTCTCATTGCACCAAAATTGAGTAGTTTCATATTAGCCGGATTGAAATAGTTAAATTGTGAAATGTATGGTGCAGCAATAGAGGATAGTCCTCCACCAAGAGATAAACCGGTAACCCAAAGTTCATAACTTGGATAGGCGTTTTTTGCTGCAAATAATGCATCACGAATACCATTATTCCAAAGAATAGTAAATGCATTATAATAAAATTTATGTACAGTGCCTCCGCCAGGGAAGGTCACTGTCATATTGTAATAATCTAAAAATTATGATTAAAAATTGGTATTTTTTAACTTCATTTTCTTCTATGATCGATGGGGTAATCTGGAACGAATGGGCGGATCTGGACTGATTGTCTGACAGATCTACTGAGCCGACTGAGTCGATCAAGTCGACCGAGCCGACTGAACAACAGAGCGTCAATCGAGCATACCGATCATATCGAGCCGATCGAACAACCGAATCGATCGAGTATACCGAGCCAACTGAGTCGATCGAGCTGACCGAGCCAATCGAGTTGACCGAGTCAACCGAGCCGACAGAGCCGATCGTGTCGACCAAGCATATCGACCCAATCGAGCCGACCGAGTCGACCGAGCCGACCGACCGACTGTCCAAACGACCTATCGATCATACAAATTCTTTGGTTGATACGACATACCTTCTTCTTGATGCAATTCTGTCTGGGTAGTTGTTCCACGGAATATCATAATAATTGCTTGATCATCATGACTAACAAATAATGAACTGACACATGGTACCTTTGAGTTGTTTTTATTGAATATATCACAAATTTGGTTGACATATGCATAAAACTAAATCCTAACATTTTAAAACTAAAAGTTGAAAAATACCGTATGATTATAAAAACATTGGCTTAAATAATCTATAAAAACACTTGAGTTAACCTGGGTTTCTGACCACTCTAGATTGTAAGCTAATGAAGCTAATTTGTGATTAGCAATTAATTGTGTTTCATTATTATAACCAGCTGGCATTCTACCGTAACATAGGTAACTTGTAGAAATTAATGTTGTAAAAAAGAATAAAGTGTACGATGACATTTTTAATGTTGGAGTTTTCTAAAAAATTTTGAGGAAATTCCACTCGAAAAAATTGAAGCACCACGAGATCTATTATCAGTAAATCAATATGAAATTTTAAAAAGAATTGATAGTTTAAAGCTTTCTTGAATTCTACTTAATAGTTTTTTTTGATAACAACATGTTTTCCACGATAAAATATTAACATGTCTTTACATATCTGAAATGAATTCCAAGAATATATTGAGAAAACAAAGAAGAAATTTTATTGTTTAACTGTGATAAATGTCCCTGTGTTTGATGCAATGCATTAAATCAATATTTTTATCTAAACTAATAAGTGTTGAGTTTTTGTGTTCATTGGACTCCAATTTTTACTTACCTCGTGGTTAAAACTATATGAGAAAAAATGTATGTTGATCAACTCATGAGAAAATATAATTTTGGAAACTTCATCAAAAAGATGAAATTTTTCATAGTTTCAAAAATTATATATATAGGGTGATTCAACAGCTCTTGGACACCTTTATAATTTATAGCAACAAAAAACAACGAAGTAACAACGAAACTTATTCAAAATATCCTCCCTGAGTTTCAATGCACGCATTTAGTCGCTTCGGGAAATGAGTACCTCTTTCCCTCCCCCCACTCTAGTGGCATGGACAAGGGGAAGAATACTCTGGGTACGTACCCCATAACGAAGGGCAAGAAAACATAAGTTCTTCTTTGATTTTGGGGTGATACCCTCCCCTAGTTGACCCTTTTCCTTCTTCCTAAGCCAATTCCCTCTCCTATAAACTATGATAAGTTCTCAAAAAGTGCTAAATTTACAGGGCGAGAAACACTTGTGTGATTTTTACATGAATTTAAGACCATAAATTTTTTCTAAAAAATGACTTCCTTTTGAAAAGTTTATTGATTAAGATGGTTTTCGGGGCTATTATTAGCTAAAAATATGATAAATCGACATTTTCTCATGTAAAGAATCACTCTCANAAGACCATAAATTTTTTCTAAAAAATGACTTCCTTTTGAAAAGTTTATTGATTAAGATGGTTTTCGGGGCTATTATTTGCTAAAAATATGATAAATCGACATTTTCCCATGTAAAGAACCACTCTCAGATCACTAACTGTTTGTCAATCTACCATAATCTATATATCAATCGATAGCTGAGAATTTAAGCGTCAATATTTATTTTGATCACTTCGGCTGAAAACATTAGTAACATGATCAAAATTGGTCATCTTTGTCTTCAACTAGGGTAAAAATTCCGGAACGTATGACAGAGATTCAAGATTGTGTGAGTATTGAAACAAAAACATCACTGACTCTAATATACGATCGTGTAGCACTTGTAACCAGCTTTTCAATGATTTTTTGAACCTTTCCTTTGAGTAGATATGGCTTTTTAAGGGAAACGATATTTTCTTACCAATGTGCAAATTTTCAGATACATTTTTTACTATAAACTTATGCAAAAATCTATTTCTATTTTTGCGCCCTCATGTTCAGCATGGTCAAAAACGGTGACTTGCCATTTAGTAACTGTCCTCCGAGTTTTAATAACAAGTTCAACCAATGAACTTCTTATTTTTGTTCCAAACGACATCTCATCAAAAGCAATTATTTTTTGTCTAGACCTTTTTTTATACTTCCGATAGATTCAAGTATGTGCTTGAGTTAATAAAAACTAATGCTTGTCGAAGCTATATGAATTTTAAAGGAAAAAATAATTCGCATTTCAATCGACTAACATCATTCTATAAAAAAATTGTTTTCGTTTATTTTTATTAAATTGTTCATAAAGATGCAATGTTTTACGATTTTATTACTAATCTTGCAACCTATTACAATCTATTGTTGCTATGTTATTTCAGTTCGTGGAACCTGTGATGATCGTCCGAATATGGAATGGGCATGCCAGGATCGATGTTGCCACGAAAATGGTGTTATTCCTTCACCAAACTCGGCTAATCAAACGAAAGACTGTCCTTATTGCTTGCGAAGAACGTGCTCTCCACCTATAGTTCAATGCACTTGTAAACAAGGGTATGTTCCAGCTGAAAATGGATGTGCTTAGTCTTCTAGATAATAAAAAAGGAGAAAATTTTTTATAAATGAATGTTATTAGAATGTTTAGCCTTGTTAGTTAAATTTGAATAAACAATTAGGAACCG
Source organism: Acrobeloides nanus (assembly GCA_900406225.1). Lineage (NCBI taxonomy): Eukaryota > Metazoa > Nematoda > Chromadorea > Rhabditida > Cephalobidae > Acrobeloides > Acrobeloides nanus. Next base: position 7,955 of record OZJO01020821.1, read on the forward strand.
CTAAAAACCGCCAGAAACCATTAGGAACCGTAAAAAACACACAAGAAATTCGTGTGTTTAAGAGACACTTTCTTGAAAAGTCGTAGTTCAGGCGACACAATCAAATGAAACGTTTCATCTTAATCAATCACGCCCTTGTATAGTGCCGTTCGAATATGTTCAAACATTTAAGGGGTCATCCAGATATTACGTAATCAATTTTTTGGTGGTTTACCCCCCCCCCCAACGTAATAATCAAAAATGCACTAANAATTTTTTGTGGTTTTCCCCCCCCCCCCCAACGTAATCATCAAAAATGCACTAATTAATCAAGTTTTATGAAGAGGGCCGAATCCCCCAACATGATTACGTAATATCTGGATGACCCCTAAATATGCTAACTTCACTGTCTATTAGTACAAAGTTATGTTCTAGTATACAACTCTGTACTAATGCACAATTTTTTCTAACTATTTTCACTATTTTTACGTATCATCTGACAGTCAGATAAATTCTGTCCGGCTGTCATTTTTGTTGACCGTCAGTTTTCGAGATTTCAGCGTGACCAAAATCAGAGGCCCCGTTTAATTAATAAGGATGGTAACTTTTCCGATTGTCAGATCCTTCGGATTTTGATAGAGAAAACTATTTTTATTTTTTATTATTATTATCTATTTCTTCCAAATAAATTACATTCATGGGTTAATTTACTGATAACTAATAAGTGATCTCGTGGTCTGTTAATGGTATTAAAAATTCATAAAAATAATTTCCAGCTACAAACATTCAATCCCTTTGTCTTGAAGATTAAAAAAAGTACCTTATGTTTTAATCATCTCCAGAAAAATCTAAGATTTTCATTTTATCGAAAATAACACAATACATGCTTGGCATTTATTCTGAAAGCAAATATATTGATTAGAATACATTCAGCGTGCTCTTCCAATATAAGAAATCAGTAAATAAAAATTATTGTTTTTGTTAAAGCTTAGTTATTGTTACACAATGACCCATTTTCATCTCATACTGCCATTCTTTATTTGTTTTTATCTGAATATTGAAGCTAGAATGCCGTCTACATATAGTGATTATTATGCAAGGCATAAAATCTTTCCTATGGTAGACTTTTATAGCACTATAGAATTCAGAAACGGAACATTAAATATTACTGAATATATAAATGGATGTTTTAATAATTCTGAGGTAAATTCATAGACAAAAATCTGCTAGGTTAGAGCTGATTTCAAATAAGCAAAAACTAATGGAATCTTTTAGGGTTCGAACTTGAATCACAAGTTTTATAAAAAGAGTACTTTTATGATTAGAAGTTTTTTTCGGGGTTGCGACCCGAATGGGGGGGGGGCACCGGTGCCCTCCTTCCTTCCCTACAGCTACGTCCTTGGGAGGAGGCATCGGGGATCGGTGCCCTCCCCCATTACGTCCGAAAAAACCTAAAAGTCCCCTTGAAAACTACCTTCGCCACTATGCCATCGTGACCTGATGGGGAGGGGGTCTGGGTGAGGATCATTGACCATTTTCATCACTGAACATATCATACAAATTTTCTAGTGGTATGGCTATGTCCTCAAGCCATGTGATATGTTTAATAAAAAGAACTTGACATGTACCGGTGGTGTAGGAGTTGCCCATGACGAAGAAGCTATAATAATAAACTTTCGCGGCACTGTTGGTGGTGCGGAGTTAGCCGAAGAAGAAGGTAATAAATAACCGAACATAAAAATTTCAACTTTAACACAATTTTAAGAATTTTACAATATAACAGCAACTTTTCCTGGTGGTGGAACCGTGGCAAATTTTTGGTACAACGGCTTTTTAATTATTTGGAATGGGGGTATACGTGATTTGTATTTTGCAGCGAAAAATAAGTACCCAAATTATGAAGTTTGGGTGATTGGACATTCGATGGGTGGAAGTTTAGCTGGAAATGCTGCTGCGTATATTTCACAGATGGGCTATGCCAATCCTTCGTTGATCAAACTCATGACTTTTGGACAGTTGAGAATTGGAAAAGCGGATTTTATAAGCCGTTTTCCAAGTCTGGTTCCATATGCTTATAGAGTTACTCATCGAGCTGATATTGTACCACATTTAATTCCCACTACTGCTGGATATGAACACTACGCAAAAGAGGTGTGAATGATTAAATTTATAGGGGAGGTCATAGGTGTAGTAGGGTCCATATGGTCTTTGAACATCCCTCATGATGAAATAAGACAAAAATTTATATGGACATCCTCTAATGGTTGGCACCTTCTCCCCACCTACAGTGGCATAGGGAGAAGATCGACTAGGGGCAGTTCCAAAAAGGGTTGTTTGTTTCCAAAAACCACAAAGGGAACCTTATGATTGGAGATTGTTTAGGACTTTCGACCCTCGAGAAGAATGTGCCCTGCGCCAATTTTCCACTCTCCCTCCCAAAAAATCTGACTATGTCACTGTTCCGAAATCCAAATCTAGATACATTTGGCGAAGGAATGGTGCACTTATGTGATTCATATATCCTGTTTAGATATGGTACCCAGGCTATATGAACGAAGGAGCCACTTATATTGAATGTGATACTTTAGAAAGTTTAAACTGCAGCGATAGTGTACCTACCAGTGAATATAATTGGGGTGATCATGTTTATTTCAATAGTGGTTTATGTCTTAATTTTACTCGTCAAAGTTAAATATATTTTTAATAAATCTGATACTTTTAATTTAAATGTATAAGAGGCCGAAATTGAAGCTTGCGTAGCCAAACAGGGGAGGGAGTGTGACCATCCTGCTAAAAATTCATCCTGCTACAATTTCAACCCTGCTAAAAATTCATCCAGAAAAATTTAGCAGGATAAAATTTTACCAGGATGAATTTTTAGCAGGATGACCTGCGCAAAAGTGCAAGGTGCAAGTGAAAAGTTGAAAAAAATGCACTAAAAAAGTGCTTTTTTTGTCTATCTTTTTTTAGACCTTCGGTCCGAATGGGGGGGGGGTACAAGTTCCCGATTCCCCCCCCCCCCCCCCCCCCCTCTAGCTACGTCCTTGGTTTAGACCCCTGAACCTGGATTCTCGTTACGTGCCTGCTTGAATTACTCAAAAAAATCTTCGAGTTCTAGTATCGATTACCCCTATTAAATGCTATTTACGGTACTGCTCCGAAATCCAAATCTAGATACATTATGTTTTTTCTCGAAAATTTTTATACTTTTTGGTTTATAGAACCATCTCAAAATTGATCATTTAAAAATTTTCCTGAATTCTATTCATTAGTTTTTTTGATAGCAAATATCTGAGACAAGATAGTTAAAAAATTAACATCCTTTAATGTATTGATTACAAATTCCATAAATGTATAGCCAACCCAAAGTACAAAATGTATGATTACAATGTGATAATAACGGCCTCACTTTTTCTGCTTTCTTTCTTGATGAAAAAGGCTTTTATAATTTTAAGAGCAAGATCCGTTCTAAGTAGAATTGAGTAAAATTGTCTACGTTATATACCGCATGTATTACGCATGCAAGTTAATGAAAAATAAAGTCTTATCATTTTTTATTTTTGAGATTTTTGATAATATTTTTTGATAAATTGAAGGAATCAATAATATTCAATATTTTTATGGCATACGAAATTGTTTGTTTTTCTATAGTTCTCCGGCACTAGGACTACCGTCACAATCGAACATTATGGTCACCTGTCATCAAATACAATACTTTTTTAAGGGAAAGCTCGGATCAAAAAACGGATGGGTAGAAAAGATTCTCCATACCCAAAAACCTACCCCCAGTAGTAGAGTTCTCCGAGCCGAGCTGCGCCGTGAGCCGAGCCGCTACTTTTAACCGAACCGAGCTGCGCCGTGAGCCGAGCCGCTACTTTTAACCGAGCCGTGGAGCCGAGCCGGTCAAAAATCACCGGCTCGGAGAGCTTATCGGATCCGAGCCGCTACTTTTAGCCGAGACGATGAGCCGAGCTGGTCAAAATCACCGGCTCGGCGAACCCAGTAGCAATTGTTTTTTCAAACATTCAACCCTGATTTTTTATGGTTTTTTGAAAATTTTAGCGTTTTTAGAGTTTTCAAAAAACATGAAAAATCAGGGTTGAATTTTTGGAAAAAAATTTTGCTACTGGGGGTAGGTTTTTGGATATGGAGAATCTTTTCCACCCATCTGTTTTTTGATCCGAGCTTTCCCTGAAAAAAGTATTGTATTTGGTGACGGTTGTTCTCAGTGGCGGTTGTCCTAGTGTCAGTTCTTCGTTAGCTAAAGATTTAATCTTTCTTGAAAAATTTTCAAAAAATCGCCGCTTCAAGTGAATAGAAGTTTGATCATTTTTATCGATGCTTAGACTTCCATCAGGGTTAAATTTGGATTTTTTAATTTTTTAAAAACTATATCCCTTAAGCAATTTAGAAAAAAATGCATGTATATTGGTTCATTTCCTTATTTTGTCTATTTTCACTATATCAGAAATCTGATGGTGGTACTTTCACTATAGACTATCCAAATCACCGTTTTCTGAAAGATGGGAAACCTTTTCGTTACATTTCTGGCGATTTTCATTATTCTCGAGTTCACCCCGATCTTTGGGACGATAGGCTTAAAAGAGTTCGAGGCGCCGGCTTAAATGCCATACAAATCTATGTTCCTTGGAATTTACATGAACCAACACCGGGGAGGTAAACTTCAATTTTTTTATAATGTTCAAAAAATTTTTATTTACACCCACTTCCCTCCCCCAGAGCCAGCTGTTTAAAAAAGTCTCTGGAAAAATCGGAAATATTTCCTTGAGAATTTTGATCAAAAAAGCGATTTTCGACTAAAAATGCCACCGCCCACGTTTGAGGAAAGGGGTATGGTTAAGCCACTAGATATGGGGGAGGGGTGTGGTCAGATGATGGTTATGTAAAACGAATTAAAATTTTATTTTCTATTTTTAGCTACGATTTTTCCAATGAAAACAATATTACCCATTTTCTCGATCTTGTTAAACAAAATGGCCTCTATGTCTTACTTCGTCCTGGCCCATACATTTGCGCGGAATGGGAAAATGGTGGGCTTCCATGGTGGTTGCTTAATTATGATGGAATAAGAATGCGTACATCTGATACAAAGTACAACTTATTTAATAAGAAAAACTCCAAAATTTGGTGCTCGATAGTCTAGTGGCTAGGATATCGATTTTTTTTATCTTATAAGTGCGATTCGATCTTGCTAAGGTCGAATGTCAAACTAGGAAAGAATCGAAAAATCTAACATAAAAGACCTCATCCTAGCGCTAGACTATAGCCATTTGACTATATTTACATTGCAGCAGAGTTCTGGAGGACCCTATGGAGCCAGGACCCCGGGGTCATAGTGATCCTGACACAAGGACCTAGTGGTGTTCCGGACCCAAGGATCCCGGACCCCATGTGTGACCCCTAGCCCAATATGGTGTGTGATGTTTGTGAGAAAAATATAAAGCAACCATTTATTAGACTAGCATAACATGAGACTCTTTAAGATGCAGCTAAAGGCTAAGGAGGAACAGCAACAGCTGTTATTTAAGCAGCTAGAGGCTACAAACTCTAGGGGCCACACATGGGTCTCGGATCCATGGCTTTCCCCTCTAATCAAGGATCCATGGACCCAGTGTCCGAGATCCCTGAGATCCAAATGGGTTCCGGGTCTGGATTTTCGGACTCTGCAGCAAAGGCAGATAATTCTCTACATTTCAGCTTCACAAACCGCGTCCAAAGTTATTACAACGTATTATTTGATGTACTCAAGCCATATACATATCAAAATGGTGGCCCTATTCTTATGGTACAATTAGACAATGAATATGCAGCGCTGAAAGTTTGTGATCATATGTATATAGGATTTTTGCGTGACCTCATTTGGAGTAAATTAGGAAATGATACTGTTTTGTATACTAGTAGGTTATTCATACGACAAGACTTGGACCCTCAATATGATTTTTCACAAAAAAATGATCAAAATTTTCCTCCTACTTTATGATTTGGAAACAATTTTTATGGTACCCCTCCCCTGTGGTGTAGGCAGAAGGATCCGCTAGGATTTCCCAAAAAGGCCAAATTTTCCCAAAAAACATAAGGTAGTAAGTGTAGGGATTTTTTAAAATTTTACTGAGGTGGGGGGGGGGGCACCTGCCCCCTTGCCTACACCACTGCCCCTCCCCCCTCTAATCAACGGAAATGTCCTCGATACGCCTATATTATGAATTTTTATACACCAATTTAAAATTCTAGCTGACAATGCGGGTGTGGAGAATCTTATTTGTAGTCATGTACCTGGCACTTTTCCAACAGTGGATTTTCCTCCAAGCGAATCTTTAGGCTTTATCGATCATCATTTTAATGTCCAACAAAATGTTTCAAAAGGAGGTAAGGTTGTATAAAAATTCCGGATAAAAAAGTTGACAATATGTCTAAAATCCGAACATATCTTCTCTTTAAAGGAGGAAATGTTCGCGTGTGTGCATAGGCTAACTTTTTATTTGTCCTAAAAAATTTTTCTTTTATGACTAAATATGTCTAAAATTTTGTCATGATTCCAAAAAAGTATGTCCTAACTATGGGAAAATTCATCTATAGGGTCTTGAAAAATCCAAGAATCGATTTTTCAAAAAATGCCCCAAATTGGCTCATTTTTTTGTACTCGGGAGTTCATGAAAAATGGAGCATTTTTTGTTTTTACAGTAAATTCTGAATTGTTATCGTTGTCGAGATAATCGCGTTTGAAGTTGGCGATTTTTGGAATTGGTTTTGAATTTAAATTTCCCGCCAAAACCTTGATTTTCAATTTTGGCGGGAAATTCAAATTTAAAACCAATTCCAAAAATCGCCAACTTCAAACGCGATTATCTCGACAACGATAACGATTCAGGATTTACTGTAAAAACAAAAAATGCTCCATTTTTCATGAATTTTCCGAATGTATATAAATTATGTCAAATTTCGCTAATCTAAAGAATTTTCAATTTTGAAGTGGTTGTTTTCGAACGTGAATTTTTCTAACTTTGTCACCGACCTGCGCTATGATCGACCTATCATTGAAAAGCTGGAGACTTGGGCTACATTTTGCAGCTTTCAGATCTTTGCGCTCGAGTGTCTATAAAAAGTTATAGCTGAAAAAGTGAATTTTTGGACACCTTTTGACACCTTGAAAATCAGAAAAACGATCATAGCTTTACATCCTTGAGATTTTGACATATAGTCGTGTTTATAAAAAATGAAGCTCAAATCCAGGCGCATTCAATGACACTAAGATCATGTGATTTGGATATAACATTAAAAAGTTATGATTTTTTGAAGCTTCGATACACCCTACAGGACCATACCTACCGTATCTCGAAAGCTAAAAGTCGGATTCAAAAACGGACTTCAGATTCGTGTTCAGCGACCTCGAAAACGTTAAGATATGTCAAATTCGAGAAAATTCCAACAACTTTTTCACTGTGTCCTTCCCATGTTTGAGTTTTCAAGATATCACCTCTTAAAAGTTATTGAAGTTAAATATTGCATTTAGGACCGAATATTTGTTCTGAATATTATATTACATGGTTTACTAGATGGGGTCAGAAAAATGATCTTACGCTAAACAATTACAACATCTCATCAATTATAAGAAATTTTGAGCACTTCTATTTTGTCAACAATGCATCATGGAATATTTACATGATTCATGGCGGCACTAATTTTGCATTCACGCCTGTCAATGGGGTAAATATTACTATCCATTTTTTGAGTCTTTTAAGGGTTATATGCTTCGGGGTAAAACTTCCTGTGGCCAAAGTAAATAAATAGTTGCGGGATCGAACCCATGCCCTATGAGTGAATGCTTTAGCCAATCGGCCATGGATCAAATCCTAAAAACCTCGTGATATGGTACTCGTTTTGAAGCGCTCGGCGAGCTGAGTCGATTGGCGTATTTTTTCAATTTTAACCCTTGCCTGCACCTTTTTCCTCTTTGGTTTTTACCCATTCTTCTCTAGAAACCCCTATAAGTCAATTTCCACAATGCTCTGATGCAAAATGAGGTTCAGGGAACTAATAGATCCAAACGATATAATACCAAAAATTTAGGTAATCACTTCTTACGACTATGGTGCCCCAATTTCCGAAAACGGCGATATCACTCCAGTCTATAACGAAATCCGATCCTTCATCCAAAATTTATCTGATTGGGAGTATCCTCCATCAGCAGTGCCTCCAAATAACCCTTCTAAAGCATATGGACAAGTAACTCTGACACGACTTGGAGGTAGTCTAGATTCCATTTTAACAACAATCCAAGAAACTTGCCACTCTTCCACAGATCCCTTAACATTTGAACAGATCAACCATGGTTATGGCTTTGTTCTATACACAACAACTATAAAAACAAAAGGAAATACATTGGTGACCCCTAATATACAGGATTATGGATATGTATTTTTGAATAATGTTTTTAAGGTGGGCATTTCAAGTTTAGAGAAATGAATAAAATTAGCCATTTTTTAGGGAATTGTAAAAAATAGTACCCCACATAATGCATACATTTCAGCCCAACCAGGCGATATTTTAAGAATTTTGGTGGAAAATATTGGAAGAGTTGATCATTGGACTAGTGAATATCCGTCGCTTGACCGAAAAGTAAGTATAGTCGAAGGGGAGAAAAGAAGAAGCGGTATATGTAGGAAAACCCTAAAGATCAATCCACTACGCTATTGGGTAGTATTCATTATAATCAAAGCAACTTTTTTGTGGCACTATAACTTTCACCACGTTTCATGCTCGCCACGACAACTTTCGTCACGCTGCCAAAAAACTATAACTTTCGCCACGCTCGTGTTAATATACATATGTATTTATTGCAAATCAGACAACAATTAGTCTGAAATTAATTATGTTTATTGACACGAAAGTGGCGAAATTTACGTGGCGAAAGTTATCGTGACGCAAGTTACATAGCGAAAGTTAGTGTAGCGAGATTCGTGGCGAAAGTCATAGGCCGTTACTTTCGTCATATTTCACCATGTTTGACTATGAGAACATAACTACGAAAAAAATCACAAGTTGGTACTTTCCTTTCTTCCCTTGTAAGCCTAGTCTAATCTTAAGCCCAATTGGATATAAAAATTACTTTTTAGGGACTATTTTCCAACGTTACTCTTGATGGCGTTCTCCTTCAAAATTGGTTCCAATGCGGTATCAACTTAACAAAAACCTCTATCGACTCCTTAACTACAAAATCCTATTCCGAAAAACAAGAAAACCAGGAATTCCTTTCAAATGATGCCTCTCTTTCACAACCAGGAGTGTATATAGGGAAATTCAATGCGGATATTATCGCAGATACATTTTTCGACTCTACTGGTTGGGGAAAAGGCCAACTTTTTATCAATGGATACAATTTAGGACGGTATTGGCCACTAGTGGGACCTCAAGTAAAAAAGTTTATTGAAATTTTTCTATATAAAAATTGTTTAGATAGCATATTATGTACCAAAGCCATATCTTCAAGCGATAAATACAGTGTTATTAATTGAATTAGATGGGACAACTCAAAGTTATGTCAATTTCATTGATCGTCCTAAGTATGTCTACAATTCTACAGCGGTTGAGAAAAATTTAACTCGAAAATTTACTCATGTGATTAAAAATGATTAAATAAAGAATTTATTTAAATTTAGTTGTTTCAAAAATTTCGCAACTTCTTATATAAATTTGGAATCAGGATTTTTTTCTAAAAATGTGATTCTGAATTCGGATTCCAATTTAGAATCCGGAATTTGAGTTCAGATTCTGAATCCAGATTCTGAATCCGAATCCAGAACCCGAAACAGAATCCGAATCCAAAATCCGGATTCTGAATTCGGATTCCGATTCAGAATCCGGAATTTGAAAAGATTATGAATCCGAATTCAGAATCCGAAAATTTTTGATAAAAAGTAGATTGTAAGGATTGGCGACACTTGCGCATGAAACATTGCGCACCCATATTTGAGCATTTAACAGTTACGCACGCACGTTTGCACATGTACATTTGCGCATGGGCATTTGCGCATGCACTTTTGCGCATGTAACATTTGCGCATGCACATCTGCGCATGTGCATTTGCGCATGCACATCTGCGCATGTGCATTTGCGCATGCACATCTGCGCATGTGCATTTGCGCATGCACATCTGCGCATGTGCATTTGCGCATGCACATCTGCGCATGTGCATTTGCGCATGCACATCTGCGCATGTGCATTTGCGCATGCACATCTGCGCATGTGCATTTGCGCATGCACATCTGCGCATGCACATCTGCGCATGCACTTAAAAAATTGCGCAAAAGTGCATGCGCCTCCGAACATAAGAGTTACAACTTTTTCTTCCAAAAAATCTCTAGCAATGATGAAATAAAACATTTATTCAAGTTTAATATTTACAAAATTTAATTAGGAGAATTCCAAACTATCGTTGTAAAAGATCTAGCTTCTAGGTTCAATGTTAAATGTCCTTGCATACTTGCATCTCTAACAGTCACTGCATAATTCGTATTCACATTTCTGTTATTTATGACCAAAACTCGTTGGTTCAATGGTGTTTGGAATGCTACTGATTCTATGAGGACGTTACTGGTAATACCGTGGGTATCCAATTGGACTCGGACCGAATTTTCGACTATGAACTTGCTAAAAAATTGGACTTATTAACTTTTTCTGTACCCCATTCCACATCTGGCTAGAATTCTTGAAACCCTTGAGCTCAGGTTAGAAAGACGAGGATAAACAACATGGAGACAAAATTTTATATACAATTTACCTCAAATGGCCCATAGCATAATACATGGGTTGTTTGTAAAATTCATCAACCGTTGCATTTACAATTATCGGAGCGTCTTCAAAATTATTCACCCAATTTGGTCCTCCTGTTGTACTTAGGCACATATTCCAATCAGTCCACCCAGCAACCCAGTGATTCAGATCCTAAAATTTGAGTCAAAATTTAACGCTTAAATAAATAAAACCTCCATAATATTATGCACATAGCTATCACCGCGAGCCCAGTCTCCATTTCCACAGCAGTGGTTACAAGCCTAGAAAAAAATTTTCAATATTGAACAGTAGTTAGTTTCAACTAGGGTGGAAAAGATTGGCCCTCGACCCAGCCTAGCACAGCCTGGACTGATATTAAATGGAGTATAAACAAGGCAGGGCTTTGGCCCTGGCATTATTGGGGCTAGCATAGAACTTTAGGGCATTTCTGGGCAGAGGGCAGGCCCTTGATCAAGCAAGCCAAGAGGACCAAAGGAGTATTTTAACAAATCGGGGCCGGTCCTAGGCCTTAACTGGTTAGGGCCTGCCCGAGCATCAGTTTTCCACATCTGTTTCAGCAAGAGGATGAAACCCCTTACAGTCTATATGGCCTTGTTTACCTCTGTATATAACATAAACTTGTTCGGATGATTTGTATGTGTTGTGTCCAAAACAGAAGTGTTCACGTTTCCATCTGCATACCAATGAATTCCAATACCATCAACATATTTAGCGGCTTCTGGGTCAGCCAATACCTAAATTTTCCAAATTGCTTTTTTTAAAAGAATATAGTCTCTTACAGTATCTGGAAAAGCAGGCATTCTGTCACGACTCGTATCAAGAATCATAATTTTAAGATTTTGTGTCAATGGATTGCTTTTTAAAGCCGGGCCCAAATTTAACTTCACAAAATCTCTATAAACAATTTTTGTTGCAAAAATTTGGAATTTTTTGGGAACTAGTATCGAGGTATCCTACTGAACGTGAAATTTTCGAAAAAATTTTTTACTATCATATGAAATTGACCCCTCTAAAGGGTAATTTTATGCTGAGAATCCGAATTTCACATTTCCGAGACCTGCAAATCTTTCCCCAAATCAAGAAAAGGCTATTTATATGACGTATGGCCCTCTTTAGGGCCACATTCTTGACAAGAATCACATCCCATATGTCATATAAATAGCTTTTTCTTGATTCGAGAAAAGATTTTCAGGTCTCGAAAACGTAAAATTCTGATTCCCCGCTTAAAATTACCCCTAGAGAGGTCAATTCCAGATGATGAAAAAAAATTTTTCGAAAAATTTCACGCTCAATGAGATACTTAATCGATACTAGTTCTAATTTTGTACTACCTTTCCATAGAAGCATTGTAATACATTTCTTCATATTTTAATTGACCTTTATCTGGTTCATTTTGAACTGTAAGACCCCAAAAATTGACACCTTGTTTAGCATATTCTTCGAAAAACCTAAAAACGAAAAAAACTAATTGAATTTTTAAATTTATTACCTAACAAAATAATTGGCCCATGTTTGATAATATTGGCCTCCGATGGGTCCTTTTAAAATTCCTGAACCGTTCATCTGATTGTTTGTTTTCATCCACCCTGGAGCTGCCCAAGGAGTTGAATAGAGTTTCAAACTTGATCCGATTAATGATTGTGCCATTTTTATAAAAGGTATCTAAAATTGTTTAATTTTCCTGTGTGAAGTCTTTCTTCCATAATCTCTTTTCCCCTGAAACTTGCCTCCTCTGGCACTATAACTTTTCGTACAATTGTTCTGCACAATTAATTTTCGTACGAACTTTTCGTACGATACTTTTCGTACAAATATTTTTCGTACGAACTTTTCATTGCCTGATAGAGTATAACTTTTCGTACAATTGTGATTCGTACGGATTTTCGAACAGGTACTTAACGAATTTTATGATAATCAGGCAACGAAAAGTTCGTACGAAAAGTACGTGTACGAACTATTTGTACGAAAAGTTCCATGAAAAAATATTTTTACGAAAAGTATGTTGTACGAAAAGTCCGTACGAACCACAATTGTACAAAAAGTTATAGTGCCCTCTGAAACTCGTCTCCCCCCCCCCCCCCCCCACCTCCTCTTCTGAAGCTTTCTCCCATCCATTTTCCCAAGCTATCTCCGAAAACAAAAAAAATTTCCTTATGGTCTCCCCTATGTTTTTGCCAAATGATTGTAATTTTTTAGAAACTAGTGCACTTTAGGTACCTCCCCCAAATTTTTTCCCAAAATTGTCTAAAAATTTATTTTTTCAACAAAATGACTAAAATTTACCGAAGGTGCTAAGAAAATGACAATTTTTGTGGAAAGGTGGCAAATTTTGGACATATTTGTTGAAAAAAAGGAAACATTAGTCAAAAAGAGAAATTTTGGGTAGGAAAAATTAGTACTATATACCAATTTTTCAAAACTCTTAAATTTACAATATTATAATTTTTCCGCTAAAATTGTCTAGTTTTCATTGAAAAGCCCCTCCGAAAATTTTCTGGCTACCCCGCTCTCCTAGTAGTACCTTATAATTTAAATCTTCTACGGCTAGAGCAAAATTGGTTAAATTGAAATCTCCATCAACGTCATCATAAGAATATTCTCTCGCAGAAAAATCACATCCTGCCATTGGCACTCGTCCAATAGTATATCCGACGCCTAAAAAATTAAAATTTAAGATTTTGTAATCATTTTTACCTTCCGGAGCAAAATAAGCTTTGGCCAAATTTTGTCTTGCATTTTGGCTTAAATTAAACAAATTAAGGCTACATGAGTCTGTGAAGGCACCACCGAAACCAATAATTTTTTGAAAAGTTTTTGAAGTATCTACCGTAAACTGAACGGCGGTAGCGACTAAATTTATAAAAATCAAATTTGTCAATTTTCGTTTTACTCACTTCCGTCGACATTAAATGTTTCAGTTGTTCGATCAAAACGTTTTCCACTTTGAGAAGATGTATAAATAGCAGCTTGTAATGTCTGAAGTTGACCCAACGGTGGAAATTCATCGCAATAAGTGGAATTACAGACGCATACCATAGGGTTGTCGGGGCCTCGATAGATTTTTTGAGCACATTTGTTCTGCGCGTCAACTGTAAGTATCAGTGTAATAAATAAATTTCAAAAATAATATTTACAAAGTGTTTTTTTGTTTTTCACATGTAACTATCTCACAATCTCAAAAACGATAACGACTCAAAATTTACCGTAAAAACAAAAATGATCCATTTTTATTATCGTTTAGAATTTGTACAAAAATGGCATCTTTTTTCCGACTGGGCTGGTCTTTTAAATTTATTAAGGGTGATTCAAAAAAGAGTAATTTTTATGATTTTTACATGAATTTTGGACCCGAATTTTTTTTAAATATGACCTCTATATGGCTAATTTTATGAAGTGAAATATATTGCGCATTCCCGAATCCTGAAAAGTTTCCTTGATCCTGATTCAGGGCAAAATTGGGGTTTTGAAGCGAAAATGGTCATTTTTCTCATTTTTTAGCTAAATAAGGGCCAGGGAAGCGTATTCACGCTTCGGGAATGCGCAATCGATTCATCGCATAAATTACCCTTAAAGGGGGGTAATCTTTGCATCAGCATTTCCGAAAAATTTTTTTGAATTTTTGAAAAAATGTTTCTCTAGGGGTAATTTTATGCGAGAAATCGATTCCGTGCATTCCCGAGGCGTGAAAATGCTTGCTTGACCCTGATTCAGGGAATGGGGTGGGTGTATTGAAGCGAAAATCAAAAATTTTCGGATTTTTATGAGAAAACCGTCAATTCTTAGGTTTTTCTAGGCGGGGAATCGATTGCGCGCACTCCCGAACCTTGAAAACGCTTCCTTGACCCTGATTTAGGGAAAAAATCGGTGTATTGAAGCGAAAATCAATTTATTTACGTAAATACGTATCCCTTTCCTGAATTAGGGTCAAGGAAGCGTTTTCAAGGTTCGGGAGTGCGCGCAATCGATTCCCCGCCTAGAAAAACCTAAGAATTGACGGTTTTCTCATAAAAATCCGAAAATTTTTGATTTTCGCTTCAATACACCCAGCCCATTCCCTGAATCAGAGTCAAGGAAGCATTTTCACGCCTCGGGAATGCGCAGAATCGAATTCTCGCATAAAATTACCGCTAGAAAAATCATTTTTGCAAAAAAATTTTTCTCGGAAGTGCTGCTGCAAAGTTTATCCCCCCCCCCCCGGGGGGCCATTTTCAAAAAAAATTTTCCGGGTCCTAAATTCATGTAAAAATCACAAAAATTACTATTTTTTGGATCACTTTGTAAATACCATACCTTTTAAAAATAAAATAAAGAAAAGTATAGCAAGCATTTTACTAGTTATTTTTGGTTTATTTTTTAATTTTTAATAATTAAGAATATATGCTTGGATCAAAAAATATTAAGATTGATTATTTAAACAGATTTTTTGAGTTCTATTCAATCGTGTTTGATAAGAACATACAGACCATAAAAAATAGCGTGCTTTTAAGTCCTTGTTAAAAATTCCATAAATGTATTGCCAAATCAAAGTACTTTTTTATGGCCACTTAATGATAACAGCCCTTTTTATGTTTGAATTATAAATAAAAGAGCAAAAAGATTTATAGGAAGCTCAACAAAAAAATTGATGACCAACATACACAAAATATTAGTTCAGTCGGATTGAGCCATATTTGTTACGCTTCGGTTGAGACAAATCGACTTATCGAATAGTCTTTCACAAGTATTGAGTGGGGCTTATACACTTATACAAGCCCCACTCAATACCCCCCCCCCCCCCGGANNNNGGGGGGGGGGGGGGGGGGGGGCAGCGGACTGGTGCTTGCCTTCATTCCGGTCGGAAAAAACTCCCCTTATATTTTGAATAATTTGAGCTAAACATCACCCACGTGAAAATTTTTTCTGGAAATGACCCCTCTAGGGGTAAAAACATGCGGGGAATCGAATTTAACATTTACAAAGCGAAAAAATGCTTCCCTGATTCAGGAAAGGCTTGTATATTGAAGCTAAAATTTGCAAAATTGCGATTTTTACCAAAAAATTACCCCTTTTGGGGTAAAAATGTGCGGAGAATCCGAATTTGACATTTATAAAATTCTTCGAATTAAGAAAAGCTGTATATCGACGCGAAAATTCGAGAAAATCATTTGTTAATTGGATTAAATCATTGGTTAACTATAATATTGCAAAAAGTTTGAGAAGAAAAATTTTGTTAATAAATTTGGTCGAACATTCAACTAATTTTGAATCGGAGCTACTACATTAGCGCTTGAATAAGCTTTACTAATAAAATTCACGGTGTAGGTTGAACTAATTTTAACCAAATTAGATAACATTCTGTAAACTTCTCTTCTTAATGAACCATTCAAGAGTAGGTATACTATCGGTGTGTCTCCTATTAAAAAAATTTAAAAACAGTCGCACTCTTCGAACACCTCATTTACTTACCATGAACACAAATCCATGCAATATGTCCGAGAATTTCAACGAAATTTGGCGTTTGGTTATACTGGATGTATATGTAAATGATAATTGAAATCCATATTTCGATACAGATACATAAGGCTTGCCATGTCATCTGAAATTTATATTTAGGGTCCTCTATCCACTAACGAATATGTTCTTATGGAACTTTTTTTTGTTAATTTTGTGCGCGTAAAAATATTTACCAATTTTTGAAGTTTTGAAATGTAAATATTTCCATAAACAACAAATTTAATTTTTACAACAATAACAAGCGTAATATAAATTCCACTCATAGCAATAACTGACGTAAAATTATTAACAACATGAAATGTAAGACTGAAGAACTAAAACAGTTTAATATTAGAACTAGAAATATGAAAGATTTTTCTCGATCGGGTCAAATAGAGGAGAAGTGAATTCCACTATCCTAGATCATTAAACCAGCTCCATAGGCAAAGAGGAACTGGTCAGGAGTTTTAACCTCCATTGTAGTGGATAGTTTTAAGTCACGACAGTTCAAAATAGCAAAAAAGGTCTCGCAAATGTGAATTTCATGTCATAGTGGAAAATCGTTTGACTTTGACTTTATAGGAACGAGTTCGAATCCCAGTCCCTCACATGAGTTTTTGCAAATTTTCCACCGTCGAAATCCTCGCTATGCCTATTCTCGGTTCTAAACTCATATATACCGCTGGATTTCCATGCATTCCTTCGACTTCAACAAACGGATCAGTGAAAAACACGAAATGTTTTGTGCTGAAAACAAACGGAATGTGGAAGAACGAATATAGTACATAAAGAATCGGTATAGGTAACCAAAAATAAATTCGTTTTCCATCGAAAATCACTTTTGCTATTGAGGGAAAGCAAATTTCTAAAAATCGATCCATCGCTAACAATACACATGTTAGAGAAACTCCATAGAAACCAGCTAAAAAAAAATAGCTTATAGGTTAGGGTATGAATTTGTAACACTTACAGCTTCCTAAAGCTCCGACAAAGAAATAAAAAGTCGGGTTCGTACAAAAATGCCAACCCATAGCACATTGAATTCCAGTTATAATTCCGATACAAGGGACTATGAATAAGTCCATAGCTCCGATCAAAAACATAAATTTGTAGCAGGAATGTTTAATGAACTCTGGTTTCAACATAGCAATCATAAATGGAATATAGAGAACCTTTAACAAAAGATTTATTTATAAACGACAGATCAAAGGGTTACGAAAAAGAAATCATTAAAAATAAGGGGCTCAAATCTGGAGCCCCTATTTACCGTACGGAGCCATTGAGCCTTAGACGCTGTAGAACTCGAAACCGTGGTCCAAAATCTGATTAGCTAGCTATGAAGAATTTGTTTGACCCGAATTAAGAAAGCGCCGCTATGATGGAAGAAAATCAATGCATTGAACGCCAAAAATTAGCTCAAAAAGAAGATACCGTATTTCTTCTAAAATAACCCCCCTCTTTTTTGAGGTGAGTTGAAAAAAATAACCCCCCCCTAAATTTTTTATTCTTTATTTGTTTTTTTATTTCTTTATTTGTTTTTTTGTTTTATATATGTTACCGGCAGATCTGAGACGCCGGCATCTCTGAAATGCCTAGGCATCTCTGAGATGCCGGTAACATATATATATAATGATTTTTGTTGCAATTAAAAATTTTTTTAGAATGGAAGTGAAGACGATCGTATCACATGTTTCAGCCAAACGGCCCTATTCCAAATAGTATATGTCGTTTGCAACAAGCACGCGCAGCTGATCGAGTAGTTGAGTTATTTGAAGAAATTGATCTTGAAGAAGATGAAAACAATGGCTACTTGTCAGATAGATCAATCGAGTTGTAAAATAAACATATCACTTTATATGATATTTTTAAAATAAAATTCAAGAATTTTTTAACTAATTTTTTTAAAATTTGTATATATTTTTTTAGATGATTGAAAAAAATAACCCGCCCCCTTCTAAAATAACCTCCCTTTTGGAGGGGGTTGAAAAAATAACTCCAGAGTTATTTTAAAGGAAATACGGTAAGTGGAAATCTATGATAGCAGCTCATGGAGGAAGTACCTCAACACAACATGTCGGGATTAATCCAATTTTGACTCGATGATTTAACTTTCTTGTAACCGACTCGCCGCCGTGAACTACTTGTCTTCCATTATAGGATACAATAAACGGTGTGGATAACCTACCTCACAAACAATTCCCAACATAGCATAGAACATTCCAAGTGGAAAGTTTCTATAACCTGTTACCGACCATTCATCTTGAGTTTTTAAAGAACAGTTTTTGACATATATATCATTCCATCGATCATGATTGAAGAAAAATTGCCAAACACCACTCATAATCAAATAAGAATATCGAATATTCTAAAAAAATTAGCATAACTGAGCCTGAGATTTAAGACAATTAAAAAGATACGCATCTGAAGGTAATAAGATTAGATTTCCTCAAAAACTAGTATTCAATAGAACTCGTTTTTATTGTCCTAGGATTCAAGTCTTTACAAGCTTCGTAAGAGCTTCATCATGTTTATAAAACTAATATATTCTATTGAAACTAACCAAGTTTGTACTATTGTACTATTGATAATTTTATTGTTTTCAACTCAAAATAACATGCGTAACTATGGATTCTTCTTTATTATAAGCAAGTAAGCCGGATGTTTCTTTTTCTTTCATAGGATTTGGCTGTCCAAAATTAGCATAAAACTATAATCTGATCATACAGGGTTCAACAGATATTCTAACAGGTATTGAACACCACATTTTTGACAATATCTAGGCTTACTGACAAGATTTTTCATTGCGGTTTTTAGATAGAGGATAGAAAATTCGAATAACTTATGAAGTAATTCATCGAAATTTGAATAAGCCAAAAATTACTGTTAAAAATAGCATCAAAAAATCTTGTCATAAAGCCGTGATTTCATCAAAAATGGAGAGTTCTATACATTTTTAACACCTTGTTTTGAACCAGATAAGTGTATGTGTCATAGACCAGAAAAATAACAAAAACCTATAGTATTCTGTATAATTATGATTGAAAAAAGTTTCACAATAATATACTTGATACATCATGTTTTCTTTTCAAACAACGTCAAATGTAGTCTAGAAAACATTTAGACTGTTAGAAATTTTTTACAAGATTTTTGGGTCTTTAACAATTTATTCATGAAAAAAGTTTATTTCAACATTATTAATTGAGAAATAGTATTTTGTTCTTGCCTCTTTCTCTTCCTATGCATTTTCAGAAGGAATAAGGGGTGCGCAGCCCACACCAGGAGTTACTCCCAAATTACTGGGGCTTTTTGCGCATGCCCAACGCCCCAGGTCCAGGGGATTCCACATGGCTTCGGACCGGCATTAGAATAATTGATTTATTTAAGAAAAATATATGCATAACTTGAGCGACTTGGTACAAGCTAAGCCTAAGCAGGTGGAAATTGCCTATTGGCTAATTTATCGCATACGTGTCACTCAGGTAAAAAAGGTTTCATTAAAACTATCTCATAACTTAGCTTACGAATATTCTTATGCTTTTATTTAACCTCTTCCTAAATAGAATCATTGGAAAAAAATCATAAAAACCCCTATTTTGGATAAAAGATTTTAGACTAAATTTGGCATTATTACTCTCATGCCCTTTGTCAACAGAAACGTGCATGAAATTGGGGAATAAAGTATAAAAAACTTCAAACGAAAATAATTTTTTCTGAATTAGCATAAGTTCTCAGTTTTATGTTTCTAAATTATGCGGACGATACGTCCTTCCCATCTGCACAAGGCATTAGCAGTAGCGTAGCAAAGGGACAGTGGTGTAGCAAGGGGAAGTGACGTAGCAAGGTGCCCTCCCCCCACCAGTGTGCTAAAATTTGTAAAAAAAATCCCTACAAGTAAAAAAAATTTTGTAAAAAAATCCCTAAAAAGAGTCCCCCTTATATTTTGAGGAAAAATAGCCTTTTTTGGGGAAGTGCTCCCTAGCCAACTCTTCTTACGCCACTAGACACGACCATGGTCTGTAAAATTAATGACCAAAACAGGCCAGCACCCATGTATGACTTAGTTTATCTTGTTGACTTTATATTTATTGTATTAATTCAATTTTAAAAATATTTAAATTTTTGTAAATTTGTCATCTTAAAATTTTAGTTTTAAAATAAAATTTTAGATTTGAAAATGATTTCTCGACAATCTTTATTCTTTGCTTTAGCGTCTCTTTATTTTATATCCACTATGGTAATGCTTCATACTATATACAATAGTGATGCTCAAAAATATGGTAAAATTTAGCTATTACGTAACCAAATGTCTCCGTAATTAAAAATGATTTTCAGTTTAAGATTCATTTAGTTTGTCAAAAATTTAATTTTTTGCAAAAATAAACCCTATTGTCAATTTTAAAAGTAATTTTCACTCTCGCTAGGAGATCTAAGCCTAAGCTAGGCGCGCTTCGTACCCCACATTACAATAAGCCCAGGATGCCAAGTTTCCTTATTAATAAGAGTTCGTTTCAATAACCCAAAACAATGTTCAAATTGGATAATTTTGGTATCATTTTGTTCGTCTCATTTAGCTATAAAAAATTGCTACAATGTTCATTTTATAAAAATTTAAAAAATCGATTTTTCCGCAAAAATTCAAAAAATTTTGTGTATTATAACGAAGAGCTTGTACATAAATTCAAAATTTCAAACGCAATTATCTCGAAAACTACAACGATTCAGAACATGCCGTAAAAACAAAAAATGCTCCATTTTGAAAATAGAAATGCTATAATGAGTTATTGGTAAAAACAAAAAATCAAAAACATGGTAAAAAGCGTCTGGTGGCGTGCCATTTTAAAAAAATTGAAATAATAGGTTATTGAGCGTACTTTTTTGTATCCATTTTATTGCCATTGTATTTAGAAAAATTTTCTCTCTCTTTTGACATCAAAATATTTTGTTAAAAGTTTCCGACGCCTTTTACCCACTCTCCTGTCAACCATGCCAATGGCATGTCACCAGACGCCTTTTATCCTGACCCTAGATACGGCGGCTCCTTGAAAAACCCTTAAAAATTAAAAAAATTTAATTTTTTAATTTTTTTAGTAAGTACCCGAAATTTTTTTTGTTTCTTGCTATGGCCTCCCAAATAATTATTAAAAAAGATCGCATGTCAATCCGCTTCACCGTTTTATAAATTTTATTTATAGATAACCACGATCATGGACAGACAGACGGACAGACAGACATGAAGACAGGTTTTTTATATTTATGATTTTCAGCTTCCTTTCGCTTAAAATACACTGATTTTTTTGGCTAGGGACGTTCATCCATTTTCCAAAACCCATCAATTCATTGACAACTGACCCCAAAACTTGTTCTAATCAAACTTTTGACTATTAAAAACCATAGTCTGAAAAACGGCATAAAAAAGCTTTTTCTCTGATTGCCGGCTCTTCATTTAAATGTTTAAACTATTTAAAAATTTTTTCACTATTTTGTTTGGCTCATAGCTTTTTACTGTTGAATTTTCAAGTAGTAGTCCAAAAGCAAAAAATGCTCAGAATTTTCTGCTCTTTCTCATGGAATAAACTCCCAGAAAGTAGTAGACTGGTCCTTTACAAGAATTTAGGTTAGCGTACATCAAAAAGCTTAGAAAATTCTCTATTTCGCGGTCATGCTAGGAAATAATCACTAAAAACGCTCGAAATCGCAAAATTCAAAACACCTATAGGAAATTTTAGACTAGGAATCGATGCACAAAAATCACGACTTTTCCATGTAAGGGCCTATTCCTGAATTGAACCGTACGGTTGACGGTTGACCGTACGGTTCAATTCAGGAATAGGCCCTAAATTGCGTGTACGTTTTAAGATTTTTTTCAAGTCGATTTAAACGAAAATAAAACCGCTTTTGATGCGGTTTTTTCATTATAATCCATTTTTTACCCCACAAAACAGTTTGAAATCAAAATTATGGTAAAAAAGGTGTGTTTTTAACGAGTTTAAAAAACCCACGTACGTTCCTAGACCGGAATAAAAATAATAAAGAAAAATATCATTTATATATGCGAAACTTAAATTTTTCCTAAAAGTCTACAATTTTGAGAAGATGACAAATGGGCATGTGAAAACCGCGAAAATCAATATTTTTCTTCAAAACTTTTAATTTTTATAATCTCCAGATATAAATCTTGAATATAAGCGTAAAAAATCGTATACTTTGGAAAATGACCGTGACCTCGACTTTCTATGTAATTTGATGTATTCGGTCGATGATAAACGTCCCTATCTTGGAGGTTTTCGACTATGGGGAATACGATGGTATAGTCTGTATCAATAGAAGATTAATTTTTTTAGAATCTGACTTGTACGATAAAGATAATGAAAGTGTTTATGAGAAAGTTGATAAGACAGTGGCAAATATTGCTATACACCAAAAGGCTCCTCTCGAGCATACAATTAAAGGTAAAATTGTATGTGATAAAAATAAGTTTTAATATTTTAGCTGTCAGTGAAAACAGCAATAAAGTTTTGAATGTTGTTGACAAAACGGGTCGATCTGCTTTTCGAATTGATAAGCCTTCTATTGGAGCGTAAGTTTTAATACAGCCAAACCTCGATATAACGACACCCCAAAGGTGAAGTCGTTATATCGAATTCAAGGGGTGTCGTTATATCAAGATTTTTAACACCCCGAAAACCGATGAAAGTTTTGTCCATTGTAATATTTGGTGATCTGGCACAATTTGATAAAGCCTTTTTTATTTTAAAAAATTGGTTTATCGTCTCATAGATTATACAAAAATGACGTTGTTTTTTATGAAAATTTAAAAAAATTGATGCAATATGGATTTTTCCGCCAAAAGTCTATGTATTGAAACGAAAACCGGCTCCGGTGGGAATTTCAATTTTTAACTGCCCGTGCACTATCTTTAAAGAGTACAATAAGTTTTTTCTTTTAGCCGAAATAATTACTACAAAGTCCATATACCCAAGAATCCATCTTATACTGCTTCAACAAGCGCAGTCATCGCTGGAAATGTTGTCACTAAGGCCGCCAAAACTATTGAAGTATATATTTTATATATCTTAATTTACCAGTACTCGAGGAAACTTAACGTGTCAATTGATAAGTCATGAAATTTGGAGGATGTTTTGTTTTTTCAGTAAATTCTTTATCGCTAACGGTTTCGAAATATTAACGCTTGAATTTGAGAATTTTTGAATTTCCTGTACATGTTTTCGTTGTAATACATTCTCTTGAAGCGAGTCAACAATTCCCCCGACAGACACGCGCAACAATTGTCCCTTTGGGACAACTGCCCCCATGAAACAATTTCCACACAAAAATTTCCGACAGGGGTCATCTTATTTTCATTTCCTGACAAAAAATCTTTTGGGGGCAAAAGTCCATGGGGGCAATTGCTCGATGGGGCAATTGTTCCGGGACAATTGTTCTACTTGTTTGTTTTTAGAGCAATTATTTTTCGGAGGAAATTTTTCTAGAGAAGGGGATTGTTGACTCGCCCTTTCTTGAAGTAATTGCACCCAAATTGATTTTTTTTTGTTGCAAAAATTCAAACTCAAATTTCACTGACTATTCTGAATTCACTATATATAAGTTATTTACGAATGAATTTGGCAATTTTTGTTTAAAAAAACTAAAAAATAGTTTTTTTATTGCAATGAAGACTTGCACATGATATTCAAAATTTTCCTAATTCAAACGCTAATATCTCGAACTCATTAGCTCTTCAGAATATACTGTAGAAATAAAAAATACTTCAAATTTTATTAGTTTACATAAGACATCAAGTTTTCCGATCCGACTGCTCCTTTAAAAAGGGCGTAATTTTTAGAAAGTTAGTGGTCCTCTTCAAGTTGCTGCAATTGTAATGGATAGCTTAAGAGTTGTTTATGCTATTATTGTTGATCTATTCTCTTTAAATTGGAATTTTGATCAGACTAAACAAGTTCTTATGGAAATTACATTTATTCGTGGTGGTGCGTATTTAGGAGCATATGCAGGGAGTAAAGCAGGAGTTATAATAGGAGGTTGTTTATTATATCCTATCTATAATTACCATATTTAAAATTTTCGGTGCACTTGGAGCGTATTTTGGTCGATATGGGATTGTTGTAGGATGTCCTTTAGGTGGTATTGTTGGAGGCATTGTTGGTGTCTATACAGGATGTGAATTAGGAGAATATATTGCGGATGAGCTGAACGGCAAATAATCTTTTTAAATGTTTTTAAAGGACCAGTCCAATTGGAAAATTGCCATTTTTCATGAATGTTTATAAAATTGAATTGTTCAGAAAGTTTGTGCAATTTTTTGAAATTAATTTAAAGTTCTAGAAATCCATTTTCGGCAAAAAATTTTCAGTACTAAGCAAGATTGTAATACGATCCAATCGATCTTTTTGAGAATAAGGCATGCTTCATGTCAATATCCAGACTTTTTAAACATACTGGATTTTCAAGGATGTAACCTAATAAAAAAGGTTGATATTTGGCTATAGAAGTCGATTTTTGACAAAATTGTAATCTAATTACAGTTTTTCTAAGCGTGGAATTGATGATTTGTCAGGGCATAAAAATGCTTGCATGACTCTGATTCAGGGAATACTAATTTTTGAATTTTTTTAGGGGAATACCCTAGTAAAATCAACTTCCATTAACCAAAATTGATTCGAATTCCCTTTCCAATAATCTCTGAATACAAAATTCNTACAGTTTTTCTAAGCGTGGAATTGATGATTTGTCAGGGCATAAAAATGCTTGCATGACTCTGATTCAGGGAATACTAATTTTTGAATTTTTTTAGGGGAATACCCTAGTAAAATCAACTTCCATTAACCAAAATTGATTCGAATTCCCTTTCCAATAATCTCTGAATACAAAATTCAGTTTTGAAAACAAACCCAAAGAAAATTTCGAGAAAGGATTTCAAAAAAGTGCACGAACTTTTTGAACAACCCAATAAAAATAGCAACATTTTTCCTATTGGCCTGGTGATTACGGCCTTTATTTGTATTTATTCTACGATAATAATGATCTCGTTAAAAATAATGCCGCTAGGAAACAGGTACAGGTTACAAATATCGATTTGCAAAGATCCGATTCGAGCAAATTCATTTTTACACAAAACCGCTGCATTATTTGTAATACTTCCACCAGATTGTCAAAATTCACCTACAGTTAATATATTTAAGAAAAATTTGGCAAAAATCAATCTGATGGACCTGATCAGACCTTAAGAAATTATATTGTAATGTTTTTTTAAGAAAACAGAGCTTTATGTCACAAAACGTGTCACAAACTTTTTTAAGGGTTATTACTTTTTCGTGCGATTTTCTCGTTTTCCTATCGATTTGCACCAAAAATAACAACCTTTAAGAAAATTGTAGAAGAAATCAATCTCTACAGGTAAAAAAGATGTTGAACGAATTTTTCTAGATTCGTTCAACATCTATAAAATTCATGATCAAAATAAGTATCCTTGCAAAATTTTTGTGACACCCAAAGATCGGTTTTCTCGAAAAGTTTGTTTTAAATAACTTTGATTTTTTTCCTTCTACTTTTTTCCTGTTCTCTCTATCTCTTTTTTAAAGATAATCTATGAACTTGAATACTTTGTGATAATGTATAAGTATAGTCACGTTTTAACGTAAATAAATAATAATAAATAATTTTTTCAGAATACTGTTCTTCTGATCTAGCAAGTTAAGCAACGTTGAAAGGCCAGGTTCGACCCCGATAGGGTCAAGCTATTGATTTTCAAGAATATGCTAGGCAAAAATTCTACGAGGTCGAATTTACTTTTTTATCGTTTTCTTGAAAATCAAAAGTTTACCCCTAGCCGGATCGAACCTGTTTGTTCAATGTTGCTTAACTTGCCAGATCTGACTGTTAACTTCTTTATATGCTACACTATGGTGTATAAAAATTTGGATCTCTTGCGAAAACAGACTGTTAAAAGAATTTATTTCCAATTCTAAACAAACACAAAAATTTAACAATTCAAAAATATTCTTGAGCACTTTTTTGCAGCTTCTTCCAAAATTTTTCCGTTTGCAAATTTGGCCATGAGAGGGTCCAAGTTGGGCCGTTGTTATTCAAATTAACCAGGCCAGTCGTTGTAATATTGAGCAGTTTTGTAAATGGACTATAGCTTGAAGTTTGAG
Organism: Acrobeloides nanus; assembly: GCA_900406225.1. Lineage (NCBI taxonomy): Eukaryota > Metazoa > Nematoda > Chromadorea > Rhabditida > Cephalobidae > Acrobeloides > Acrobeloides nanus. The sequence continues at coordinate 34,390 of OZJO01020821.1, forward strand.
TGTTTATAGTAACAGGCTGGCCATTCAAAGTGGCTGCCTTCAAATTTGGCTGGTAGGGGTATCCAAGGATTTCGAGGTTATCCAAGGTTTTGAGAGGGAGGTTGGTCTAAAAATGGGAAAAGTTGGTAGACTAAATTTTGAGTATATTTATAGTTTTTAGAGTCATCTCAAAATTTTGAGATGAAACTCACCCCCTCTCTCCCCACCCTTACCCCACACCACCCCACCATAGGTGGATGGAAGTTCAAAAATGGACCATCTGCACTTGGAGACCTGACCTCTCTCCTCTCTGGTGCATGAAAGAGGAAAAAAAGTGTGCGCAAGAGTCAAAAATAAATAAAAATGTCGTTAATCGACTATGCTTGCCGAGAGCTTTCAAACGAGTACCATATCATGGATTTTGGGGTTTTACCCATGGCCAATTGGCTAAAGCGCTCAGCATTAACTCAGAGCTTGTGGGTTCAATCCCGCGCCCAAAAGCCATTTTTTAGTTTGTTGTCAAAAGTTATGAAAGTTTTTGCATAACTGCATTTTTATGCGGGGAATAATTTTTTTCCAACAGCTTTCATGGAAAATAATAGTGCCATTGTATGCGCATAAAAATGCGAGTGTGTAAAAATTCTCATGACTTTTGACAACAAACTAAAAATGACTTTTTGGGTGCGAGATCGAACCCGTGCCCAATGAGTTAATGCCGAGCGCTTTAGCCACTCGGGCATAGGTAAAGCCCTCTGACTACCATGATATGGTACTAGTTTTGCATCTCTCGGCGAGCTGAGTCGATTGACGACGTTTTTATTTATTTTTTATTCTTG
>OZJO01020823.1:0-23583 GCA_900406225.1 Acrobeloides nanus
TTTCAAAATTACTTTCTCGTTTTTGTTCTTAGAAAGAAGATAGATTTTTTTCGTGACATGGCAAATAGTATTGGTGGCTAAAAAAAGTGGATTTCGATCAAATTTTTGCCAAAAAATTTTTCTAAAATAACCCTGTGGGGATTTTTATATGCGGGGAATCGATTGTGCTCATTGAAAAATCTTGAAAACACTTCCCCTTGACCCCAAACCAGCCCAAAAAATTGCAAAAATTCGATTTTTTGGGGCTGATTTGGGGTCAGGGAAGCGTTTTCAAGAGTTTTCAATGCAATTGCCATTTTCTATGCGTAATTTGTATTCGAAAAATTCATGAAAAATGGAGCATTTTTTGTTTTTACGACACCTTCTGAATCGTTGTAGTTTTTGAGAAAATTGCGTGTGAAGTTTAGATTATTTATTACAACGAAAACATGAGCACAGGTTTCAAATTCCTGATTCAATCAAAATTTGTTTATTGACGCGAAAATAATTTCTTGAGCATTTAGGAAAAATTAAATATAGCATTTTTCTTAGCCCAATGAGACGAATCAAATGACACCAAAATTATTCAATTTGAAAATCATTTTGAGTTATTGAAACGAAAATTCTGGTTCATGTTTTCGTTTCAATAATCCAAAATAATTTTCAAATTGAATAATTTTGGTATCATTGGGCGGAGAAAAATGTTAGATTTATTTTTTCCTAAATACTCAAGAAATTCAAATTATTTTCTTGTCAATAAACAAACTTTGATTGAATCAGAAATTTGAAACAAATGTTTTCGTTGTAATACACAGGTGAAAATTCACACGCAATTTTCTCAAAAACTACAACGATTCAGAAGGTGTCGTAAAAACAAAAATGCTCCATTTTTCATGAACTTTCCAAATATATACAAATTAACGCTTTCCTGAACCTGATTCAGGGAAAAATTGGTTTTGAAGCGAAAATGGTTATTTGAAAAGAAAAGTGAAATTTGTCATTTTCTGTACCAGGGAATCGTTTTTATGCTTCGAAAACATGTGCATTTGATTTCTTGCATAAAATTACCCCTAGAAGAGTGATTTCCAGATAAAAAATGCGAAAAACAAAATCACCATTTTCGCTTCAAAACTAATTTTCCCTGGATCAGGGTCAGGGGAGTATTTTCACGCTCCATGAATGCGTACGAAAAACAAAAATCACCATTTTCGCTTCAAAACTAATTTTTTCCTTAATCAAAGAAGCATTTTCACGCTCCATGAATGCGCACAATCGACATTTTATAGATTCAACTTGAACTAATTTTTATGCGAATTTCAACACCTGAGAGCCCTGAGTGGAATGTACAAAATCAACAGTTGTAAAGTCCATTCAATTTTTTTGAAACTTCCTCTTTTTTCTTTCTCATGAATAGATCCCCTTTTCATGAATATTTTATTGGTCAAAAAGACAATAAGGAATTCATAAAATGGCGAATAATTTTTTCTCCTGTTTTATTTGAATAAAATATCCATGCATGGAGTGGTGTTTTTGGACACCGGGGCGAAATTACAAGTGAAACAGAAAAAGTGCTTTTGAGCGTGAGGAGAGAGAAATCAAATATGCATGAATTTTCTGCTGGCCATGTTCTTCTTTCTCCCCCTTTTTACTTTCTATTTATTCTATTGCCGCCGCAAACACACACACGTACACGAGTAAGAAACGCGTCTCGTCTTCTCGCTTGAAACATAAAACGAAGTCATCTCTCGTTTTCCCACTCTCATTCGACTCCTTTCTTCGTTTTATGTTTTTTTTAACAGAAATATTTTCCGATTTGCAACCGGTCGAGAAAGAAATGAATTGATTGTGGCACATTTACTGTGTACACTTTTGATTTGTCATTATATTTTGTATGGTTTTATGGCTAATTTTTATGTCTCTTTTCACAGGCTTTTCCGTAAAATTTTTATGCCATTTTGTATAGAAGAGAGAATAAAGACTAATTCAGTGAGAAAAAAGTTGCCATTTTTTATAGAGATTCGAAAAATTCATGAAAAATGGAGCATTTTTTGTTTTTACGGCACGTTCTGAATCGTTGTAGTTTTCGAGAAAATTGCGTTTGAAATTTTGTGTACCATGTTTTCGTTGTAATACACAAACTTTTTCGAATTTTTTGCAGAAAAATCGATTTTTCCGCAAAAAAGTTTGTGTATTACAACGAAAACATGTACACTAAAATTCAAAATTTCAAATTTCCCCATACTATAGATTATCTTTTTTTTAGAAATTACGTAAATTAGTGTGTGAACAAAACGGGTTCTCCAATTATTAATACGTCGTATAAGAAAATATTATATTATATCAGATTTCTATTTTGTCCTCAATATATATTTCCTCTATAACACTAGTCTGGTCGTTGGCATTATGAATGTGAGAAGGTGAAGAAAAAAAGAGCCACAAATAGAAGAAGCATATTCTTACAAATAAACAACGCTATTCATTATTCATAACTTTTTTAAAGCTCATTGAAAATATTGCCTACTTTTTTTTGATCCAATAATCAGCATATCTTATCAACATGGCCACGGTCTCGACTTCCGCCTCCGATGGGCCAAACATAAATACAACTCATGCGTCGAGTAGCACCAACTCTTCTACCTCACGTTCCACCACGGAACGAGTTATTAAAAGTAAATCTTTTTCACAAGTAACACTGTCTACCCTCTGATTTTGACGAATCGATCTCAAACGATTCTTCATACCCGATAAAATTTTTGGAATTTTTTCCCCTATTTTCGTCAAAATCGGAGGGTAGCAATTGATATGTTACTTGTCAAACATATAAAGATCACTAAATTTCTTTTAGGTGTTGCCTTTCCGATAAAAGAACGCCTAAGCATAGATGAAGTATATGATAGAAGAACGGGTAAACCTAGATCTGAGATACTCAAAGACCACTTTATCAAAGAGGGGAGAATCGAGGAAGAATCAGCGTTAAGGATAATTAACGGTTCGACTTGAAACTTGAATCACTGATCAAACGAAAATTTTTAGAATGTACTGCCTTATTCCGACAAGAAAAGACCATGCTGGACATAGAGGCCCCAGTGACAGTTTGCGGTGATATACACGGACAGTTCTACGACCTGATGAAGCTATTCGAAGTTGGCGGCTCGCCAGCGAACACCAAATACCTATTCCTGGGTGACTATGTAGATAGAGGATATTTTTCTATAGAATGCGTATTATATTTGTGGGCATTGAAGATATGTTATCCGAATACTCTTTTCTTATTACGGGGCAATCACGAGTGCAGACATTTAACTGAATATTTTACTTTCAAACAAGAATGTAAGCCTGTCTTTTTGAGCCCTCGTGGACTGGTTAATTACTCAACTTTCTCTTTTTGAAACTTTATCGAACCGCGGTTCGGTAAGGTTGAAAAAAACTGCCTATTTCATTGCAATAGTTTCTCTGCGTAAGGCGCCATTTATACTTGCCGCAAGACGCGCGCGTCTTGCGGCAAGTATAAATGGCGCCTAAAGTCATCCAACAAGTAGTTTTGATACCAACTAATTTTTTTGCCGATTGCAGTTGGAACATGGAATGAAATAGGCAGTTTGAAACTGCGTCGAAAAGCGCAGAAGCTGTGTCAAAAAAGAGCAGTGTTGAAACTAGAGCTGTCAGAAAAGTGACAAGTTTGTCACTTTTCTTACAGCTCTAGTTGAAACTGATTCGAAAAGCGCAGTTTGAAAAAAAAACTGAGTTAAAAAGCGCAGTTTCAAACTGAACAAAATGTGATCAAAACACTTAAAGGGGAGGTGCATTTTGCGACCATTTGGGAGAAAAAATTTTTTCGTAAAAATGATCCTATTGGGGGTAATTTGATGCGAGAAATTGATTGCGCGCACTCCCGAAGCGTAAAAACGCCATCTTGACCAAGTTTTCATGCCTTGGCACCCCAAAGATACCTGATAAGTCCGGTTTTATGGATAACGAACGAATCGTACCACTTCGCCCAGAACCGGTACGGGCACCATTTTTAGCCTGGTTTGGATCCAGGGTCGCCAGAGGCGGTTCTACTTGCATTCACATTAGTGATAGAAAACCGACCCGCCTACTTTTGCTCGAAAAACCCGAAAATTTGACCCAACCCATGACTCGAACCCAATCCGACACACTAATTTATATAAAAAAATAATGATTGCTTATGACATTTTTATATGGCTAGCAGACAAATGACAAGTAGACATTTGACAAGTGACATTTGACAAGAGTTTTTTTTACTGATGGGTGACATTTCAAGTGGACATTTGACAAGTACAAACTACAAAAAAAATCTGAAGGGTGAGGGTTCGATCCCGGAGGTCGAAATCAGAAATATCATAATTCAAGATTGAAATCTACAAAAAATCTGAAGGGCGAGGGTTCGATCCCGGAGGTTCAGATTTTTTTTTGTAGTTTGTACTTGTCAAATGTCCACTTGTCAAATGTCCGCTTGTCATTTGTCTGCTAGCCTTTTATATTCTCATTATATTATGACGTCAAAACTCTGTGACGCGAACTTCTATCACTAATTCACATGGAAATCATAGTGCTCTTTAGAAATCTTCTCCTCTTTATAATACTTCTAATCCTGATAAAAAATGTCGGGTTGCAGATGGGGATGGGCGAAAAGCGTCGAAGAAAGTCAATTTTTCACGAAAACTTGGTCAAGATAGTTTTTTTACTAGGGCTGCGCGTTGGCCTGCGGGGCGGGATTTTTTCAAAAAAAATTTTTGCGGGACGGGATTGCGGGATTTTTCGAGATTCCCGCGGGGTTAAAAAGGTTAAATTTTGTTGCTAAAAAATTGGTTAAGACAATAAATGCATTTATAATGTATAAAATCGTTAGTTTTTTCCAGATGATAAAAATTTTTGTAGAATAAACAAGAGTTTTAAGCAAAAAATGACCCGAAAATTGAAAATTTTGGTTAAAAATGGTCAAATGTCAATGAAAAAATNNTTTTACCCCCATTTGAGGATATAGTTTGTAGTTCGTATTCAGAGATTAAAAAATTCTTTCAAAGAATTTAAATTTTTTTCGTTTCAATAAACAATTCTTATTTTAATTCCTGATTCAATCGGAAAAATTTTATAAAAGAAAAAAATCTTTGACGAAAAAAAAGACTATAAAAACGGTCGATTTTGCCAAATTTTCGATGAAAAAAAGACATCGCGGGATTATTCAATTTGCGGGGTTTTCAAAAATGTACGTGCGGGATTTTTTCTTAAAAAATGATGCGGGCGGGATCCCGCCCGCTCGCAGCCTTAGTTTTTACGTTTCAGAAGTGCGCGCAATCGATTTCTCGCATAAAATTACCCCCAATAGGGTCAATTTTACAAAAAATTTTCTCCCAAATGGTCGCAAAATGCATACCCCTTTAACGAACCCAGAACACAAAACGTGCCGCATTTTTCTTATTCCTAATCAGTAATAGGTCTTTTCACTAAGTTTTTGCTCTTTGATTTGTTCGACAAAAAGCCAGACAACAAAGACTTTAGCCCCCCCCCTGTCGTCCAAAAATTTTTCTATTAAATTTTTGGACGACAGGCTAAAGCCCCCCTTGGCTACGCCTATGCATCCAACAAAGTAGTTTTGCTACCAACTAACAATTTTTTTTGCTGGTTGCAGTTTGAACTTGCAACGAAATAGACAATTTGCGTAAAAAAGCTCTACATTTTTTTATCTCAAAAAATTTCTTTGTTGTCTGACTTTCTGTCGAACTTATCAAAGAGCAAAAACTTAGTGAAAGAAAACATTTTGCTGATACTACCGAAAATTAGCAAGAGAAACGAGAACACAACTGTGTTCTGAACACTGTGACCTTGTTATTAATCCATTTTGGATCCCTGGAGAGTATCAGGGCCTCCACTAATCCGTCTGCAAGCTGGAGGAGCACTAATTGCAATTAGTGCTAGTCTCGACGTAAGCTTAGATAAACTTTTCCGAAACTCTGTAAAGTTTACTGAAGCTCGTAAAGTTGATCGAAATTTTGATAAACCGAAAATCGGTCAACTTATCGATTTTTACCTGAACAACACTAACAGTTGCTCAGGTTTTTTTAACAACACTAACAGAACTCAATGTGTTTCTAACACAACTTGTGTATTCCAATACAAGAAACAAATTTTAGGTAAAATAAAGTATTCGGAGCGTGTCTATGATGCGTGTATGGAGTCTTTCGATGCACTGCCATTAGCAGCATTAATGAACCAGCAGTTTCTATGCGTCCATGGAGGTCTTTCACCCGAGATTCATACGCTTGACGATATCAAAAAGTTGGATCGCTTCAAAGAGCCACCCGCATTCGGCCCCATGTGTGATCTTCTGTGGTCGGACCCTCTGGAAGATTTTGGCAACGAAAGAAATTCCGAACAGTTTTCTCATAATTCTGTCCGTGGGTGTTCTTACTTTTACAGGTTTGTGATTTCTTTTAGCATAATATTTTAGTTCTCATTTTTGGAATTTTGGAGCTCGGATTAACACGCCGAGGAAATCCAGGGAATTTGAAATTGGGCAAAAGTTTTCGAGCTTCAGTTGGAGGTCTCGGTAGCACAATGGTAGTGCACTTGGACGGTAGCGAGAAGGTCCGGGTCCGAGTCCCGGTTGGATCCGAAAACTTTTGCCCAATTTCAAATTCCCATAATATTTTGCTATATTTGTTTCAAAATACGAAATGTGAACTAAAAGGGGAACGACGGTCACTATAACATCCCAGTGGCGTAAGCAGAAAAAATTTTAGGGGGTATACCCCTAGTAGGGGTAATGCAAAGCTTACACACAACAGGATGATTTATGCAAGAAATAATTTCTCCTTTTTAGTTATGCCGCTTGTTGTGATTTCCTCCAACACAATAATTTGCTGTCAATAATTCGTGCACACGAAGCTCAAGATGCCGGGTATCGCATGTATCGAAAATCTCAAGCCACCGGATTCCCTTCGCTTATCACCATTTTCAGTGCACCCAATTATCTTGATGTATATAATAATAAAGGTGAGAAAGTTATAGAAATTATAAAATTCGTTAAAAAATTGAAAAATTCGTCAAAAATGGCAAAAAATTTTATGCGGGGAATCGATTGCGCGCATTCCCGAAGCATAAAAATGCTCTTTGACCCTGATTCAGCAAATGGAGTTGGTGTATTGAAGCGAAAATCGAAAATTTTTCTTTTTGTCCGAAAATACACCAACTCCATTCCCTGAATCAGGGTCAAAGGAATCATTTTTATGGCTCTCTAGCCTTTTTCCCTAAAGTCTAAAGACTCATTTTTAATTACCCTGTAAAAATTTTTTTCAATTATTCAATTTTAACGAATTTTGTAATTTCTGAAGAATTGTTCAATTTTGACGAATTTTTCAATTTTCGACGAATTTTTTTTCTTATAAAAGATACAATTTTTAGCTGCAATTTTAAAATATGAGAACAATGTAATGAATATTCGCCAGTTCAATTGTTCCCCTCACCCCTATTGGTTGCCTAATTTCATGGATGTTTTTACTTGGTCTTTGCCGTTTGTTGGCGAAAAAGGTACAATTCCCATTTGCAAGAAGAAAAAAAACTAACTAATAATCGCATTTCAGTAACAGAAATGCTAGTTCATATCCTGAATATTTGCTCTGATGAAGAATTAATGTCCGAAGGAGACGACACATTTGAAGGTATTTTTGCATAAAAAAAGAAAAAAAGCTTTTTCAAAAACATAGGTTCACTCATTCCCGCGCTATTCAAAATTTATAAATAAAAAATTTTAAACAAAATTTAAAAATTACAACTTTTGGAGCTACTACACAAAAAAGGGGCCACCCATGTGAAAAAATTTCAAAATTTTTTTCTGAAAATGACCCCTTCTAGGGGTAAAAACATGCGCGGAATCCGAATTTGACATTTCTTGATTCAGGGAAGGCCTATGTATTGAAGCGAAAAGTCGCAAAAATGCGATTTTTCTTGAAAAATTCGATTTCTCATGAAAAATCGAATTTTCACGAAAATTTCGATTTTTCAAGAAAAATCGCAATTATGCAACTTTTCGCTTCAATACAAAGGCCTTCTCTGGATCAGAGAAGCGTTTTGTCGCTTTGAAAATGTCAAATTCGGATTTCATACATGTTTGTACCCCTAGATGGGTCATTTCCAGAAAAATTTTTCATGTGGGTGTCCCCTCTATTGTGTAGTAGCTCCCAACTTTTTTAACCCGTTTAATTTTTGTGCGGAATGCGAATTATTTTTTTGCAGATTACTTGATGTGAGACATTAGCATGCATTACCAATGGCTTTTGGTTTTTTTATTTGTGTGCCCAGCTGCTAAAATAATAGTTTAAAAAAATCATTTTGAGCAATTTTTGAAATATTAGTGGTATAGTAGCTCCGTCTTTTCCAAGTTTTGAGGTTCCAAATGTTATACATTTTTAGTGAAAATTTTGGGGATTTTTTCGGTTCCCATTCCGGTCCTACCCAACAAATTTTTTCGGTTCTGGTTACTAGAACACAGGTTTAAACTGTCATCAATGCATATAGCTTGTTTTACCGAAAGAAAAAAAGTCTGAGAAGCATAGCATAATGGCTAGGACGGTGAACTTTCATATTATAGGCACGGATTCGATCCCACCAGGGTCGAAAGTTATTTTAGAGAAACATAAAAAGTGATAAACGCAGAGCCCTTTAAAATTACGTGACAAATTTTTTCTTTCATTAGTTTTTGAAAAAAAAGTAGGTCGCAGGTTCAATCCCCGCCGGGGTCGAATTGTTTTTGTATCATTTGATAAGTGTTAATTTGGATAATTTGTGGTGCTGGGGGTTTTTCCATCAAACGTCAAATTCGTGCTCTCACCATAGAAAAATCCACCAGCGGTTTTTCTATGTGGAGAATACGAATTTGACGTTTGACGAAAAAAACCCATCACCACAAATTATCCAAATATAACACTTATTAAATGATACAAAAAACAATTCGACTCCGGCGGGGATTGAATCTGCGATCTAAATTTGTTTCATACCACCATCTATTCGCCTTGGTAATGCATGTTAATTACGGCATAATATTTTTGTCGGATGTTTTTGGTGACCAGGCAGGCATGAGAATAGTTATTTTGTCACTAATATTATATTCATACAGGACGACCCAAAAAATCGGATTTTGCGCGATTTTTTCAAAATTTTATCCAAAATGCTGGGGTTTTCTATACGAGAAATCGATTGCGCGCATTATCGAGCCTTGAAAACATACACATCTCTTCTCTGATTCAGGTATAATGAAGCGAAAATAGTATAATTCAGGGTCAAGAAAGCACTTTCAAGGTTCGGCAATACGCGCAATCGATCTCTAGCATAGAAATTCATCTATAGGGTGTTAATGAAAATTTCAGAATTTTTGGAAAAGATAGAGAAAAAAAAAATCAAAAATCCAATTTTTTAGCCATTCTGTATATGAAAAAGCATGCTTGGCACGAATTTTTCTGTTGATTTTGTTTGAAAAATAAAGGCATTTCTAAAAATTGATATCTGAACCAAAATTATATACAGGATGAACAAAAAATCGACTTTTGCGTTTTTTGGTGAAAAATTTTCAAAATTTTTTTTCAAAAATTACCTATAAAGGGTATTTTTTGAAAAATTTTCGCCAAAAAACGCAAAAGTACGGTTTTTTGGACTTTTTGGCTCACTCTATAGTGGAAAACTTGAAAAATATTGACATTTTTTATAACTATTCTTGTCGATGCTTTCAAAAAAGATTTTTTAATCTCGAGCGATGTTGAAATTTTGGCAGAAATTGCTTGTTATAGGCCAGGAATGACAAAGACAATAAGATAGAACAGGAAAGGAAAACTTTTCGCTTTAATACACAGGCTTTCCCTGAATCAGGGAAGCATTTTTTCGGAGTAAAAGATAAAAATTTTTTAAAAATCAATCCCCTTTTCAAAAATAACACCTAAATTTTTTCTTCAAGTTTCTGAACCAAAAAGCACCGATATTTTCAGTCTACACATCTCTGCTACAATAATTTGCATGATTTTTTCTTATATTTTCCTTTTTCAATAATATGTCAGTACTGGTGAGCCGAGCGCTCTAGTGATCATGGGGTTGTGACTCCGATCGGCACTCTCCGTTAAAAATGTATAGAGCTACTACACAATAAGGGAGGTGAAAATTGTTTCGAAAATTTTCTCTAAATGACTTCTATGGGTAAAAAAACATGCGGGGAATCCGAATTTGATATTTTCGAAGCGAAAAAACACTTCCCTGATTCAGGGAAGGCTAGTATATTGAAGCGAAAAGTCGCACAAATTGCGAATTTTACGACTTCGCTTCAATACATGAGTCTTCTCTGAATCAATGAAGCATTTTTTCGCTTCGAGAATATCAAATTCGGATTCCCCGCTTGTGTTTTACCCCTAGAAGTGTCATTTACAGAAAAGATCTTGGCCCCTTGTGTAGTAGCTCCAAATGTATTAGTTATTACTAATACTTTTTTAAAATTAATCCCTGCTATAGCTAACAATTTTTTGAAAAACATTGAAAAAATTTTTTTCTCTGATTTTGGTGTCAATCGTCTTCTCTCATCGTCCCCTACAACTTTTGTTTTAGAGTTAAGGGGTTGAAATCAAGCGTTCTCGAGATCGCCTGTACAGACACACATTACACATTCACAGGGTGAGTAAAAAATCGTACTTTTGCGTTTTTTTGGTGAAAAATTTTCAAAAATTTTTTCAAAAACACCTATAAGGTATTTTCATGCGATTTTTGAAAATTTTTCGCCAAAAGACGCAAAAGTACGGTTTATTTTTGGCTCACCCTGTAGTAGGATTAAAAAACAAAAAATTTTAACTATAAAACGCACTCATTTCCCTGCAACTAGACTCAATTTTCTCGGCGAATACTGAAAAAAAAGTTAAAATTATTACTATTTTTTATTATTATTATTCACTAATCAAATATTTTCATAATTTCCCTTGTCAGGTTCCGAAGGTGAGTTTTACGATGTGCAGTTATAGTTTTACTACTTTTTTTCCTTTGACTTTATTTGCTTTGCTTATGGCTTTTTGTATACCGTTGAAATTTTCCCATTGTAGCCCTCACACCTTTTAAATTTTTAATGTTTTAACTGTTATTGGCATGACTCTGTGATCGTTCGTAATCGTTATATGTGTTAGATACCCTTTTAAATTTCTATGTTATCAAAATTTTGAAAAAATAGCGAAAACATTTTTGTAATGCGTCTTAAAATTCGATTGCTTTTTAACCATAATAAACATGAATAATATTCACAGATTTTGTCGTTGGTCCGCTACGTTTTAAAAATTTTTTAAACGCTGCACTATCACAAATTTTTGTTTCGGCCATTGGTTTTCATTATCTGATCAATTTTGGTTTTCATTCATTTTTTAATAAATAAATATCAAAAATGAAAGCCGAAAATAACTGAAAAGAATGATGAAAATCAGTGGAATGAAAAATTATCTCATTATGATGGAAAATTTTTTAGGTGGAATACCGTCAGCTAGAAAAGAAGTGATTCGTCATAAGATTCGCGCAATTGGGAAAATGGCTCGTACTTTCTCTGTTTTAAGGTATGTTTTCAAATGGTTGTAGTAGTGCGATTCGAAACGGGCAACTCGAAATGGAGAAACGAAAAACTCGAAAATTGAAATTTTTGCTCAAAAATCGAATTTCGAAACAAAAAATTCGTCTAAAACTCGATTTTTTCAATAAATTTTACAAAAATAATTATTACAGCATTTTTCATAACTTTCTGAGGCGAATAAAACGACATCAAGATTATCCAGTTTGGAGATCTAGAACATTGCCGTTTCGAATTGCACTACAACCTTTAAAATACATACGAAAGGTTCTAGGTCATTTTAACTCGATTGGTATACTGGCAAAAAATCAAGTTAAAAAACTTTTTGAAGCTATTACACACAATAGGGGGCCACCTCCACGTGAAAAGTAGCTCCATTCTTCAGCCGAATTTTGTTGACTTCAAGTTAAAACAATCAAGTTAAATTGTCCTAGAACCTATATGATGTGAAACTAAAAAATTGTATATATATACATGAGCTGAGTTTAACGCCAACCGCATGAATTTTTTTTTGTTTCTAACAAAAATTTTGTTTTCCCATTTTCCAATCAGATAGTAGGAAAAGTATTTCATTTTGGCAAAAATTCAAAAGGACGAAAAAATTGACGTCATTTAATTAGGCTAAAAGTTATATAAAAATGCATGGAATATTCAAAATTTATTTAAAAAAGAATAACACATTTTTCAATTGGATATTCATAAATAAATTAACGAACTTCAGAGAGGAAAGCGAATCCATCGTTCATCTGAAAGGGCTCACACCCAGTGGAACTCTGCCATTGGGAACATTGCAAGAAGGAAAGAAGGGGATCCAAGACGGTTTGTTGTTTTTCGATTGCCGAATACTTGATTGTCTAGAACGCGGTGCAAATGCTTCATTGTCAAAGTCACTTATACTCGTTCAAACTGTCTAGTTATATGAAAAATAATGAATCGTTTGATGTTTTTTGAAGCTTGAAATTTCGAAACACTTTGGTATATTGCTGAAGATTTCTCCGGAAATACGGAAAGCCAATACTGATGTCGTTAGAAAGCTGGATTTCGTAACAATCGAATGACACCACATTCGTGCCATAAGGGCCTCCACCGTCTCGACGTAGAGATGAATTAGTGGAGGCCCTAACTCTTTCATGTTGAGGCTACGTTCAAGCATGTCAAACAAATTGTCAAAATGTCTAACTTTGCCTGATTTTCAATAAAATCGTGTTTATCGAAACGATCGGTCATATTGCAACAAATTTTATGCTTCTCGACGAATAAAATTTTATGCTTCATGACCAATCGTTTCAATCAACACGGTTTTATTGAAAATCAGGTAAAGTTAGACTTTTTTTGACAACTTTGTGACACTGACAACTTTTTTGACATGCTTGAACGCAGCCTAACTCTGCAACTAGAAAGAGTTATGCCATGATTTTGGTGTCATTCAATTGCTACGAAATCCATCTTTCTAACGACATTAAGATTGGCGGTGTATTTCCGGAGAAATCTTCAAAAACATACAAAACGGTTCGAAACATCAAACGACCAAAATATGTCGTTCTTGACGTGTGCTGGGAGCATAACGCTGTGTCATAAAAATGCATGAAATTTTGTTGGGTGATAAAAAAATAGAAGGAAATGATTAAAATTTGATTTTCATTAGGCACGAAAGCGAGACGGTGCTCCAGCTAAAAGGACTGAACCCGGGTGGAAAATTGCCTCAAGGTGTTTTGTCGGGTGGAAAACCGGCGCTACAAGAGTGTAAGTCGGCTTTACAATTGGAAGCATTTGCATATAAACATCAGTGACGTAGCTAGGGGAACCCTGGGTGGTTCCCCCAAAAACACCATGGGAACCCTAGTGTTTTTGCCCAAAATTTTTTCTAAAAATCCCTAATGGTCCCCATAACGATTTTTACCAAAATTTCCTATTTTTTTCACCAAAAAAGTCGCCAAAATTTCCATTTTTTCTACAAAAATTTAATTTTCTGAGCATTTTCAGCTTAAAAACAATAGTATTTATTAAAAAATTTTCGCCTGCGGCAAATTTTCTCGTCATAAAACGGCAAAATTCCGGTTTTTTAAAGCCCACCCTGTATATGACTGCTAGGCAGGCTCGTTATACATTATACTGTAGTGATTTCAGCGCTATCCGGATTCGAACCGGGACACAAGATTCAATCGTTCGAAGAAGCCAAACGCTTGGACAAAATCAACGAACGAATGCCGCCAACAATTGGCTCATCGGGCAACACCACACCAACTGGTGGAAGTCCTGCCGTGTCACCAACGATGCGCCGCAATACCACATCCAACTCGTCGTACAACAACACCAACTCTACCCATCATTCTTCGGGCAGGGCGCCCAGTTGATAATTTCTTTCTCGTCGTATTACAATAATGAAACTTTCTTGTCATCTTTACGATGCTCATTCCTTTATATATTTTTTTATATTGTTCTTCGATTTTTTTCGCAGATCGAAGTGATTTTTTGCTAGCATTTATGTACCTTTTTATACCATTTCAAATACCATGGCTTTTCTTGCCTCTTTAATCAAATACCTTTGGATACACAACACGATGCAGTTCTTGAAAAAATCAAAAAGTAGACAACCTTCACAAATTCCTTATCTATAAGCTTACAAGACCAGTCTACTTTCGAGAAGTTTCGATTCGTTGGTTCCATGAGAAAGAGCAGAAAATTCTGAGCATTTTTGGTTGAAAAACAACTACTTGAAAATCTAACGGTAACAAGTTATGAGCAAAACAAAATTGTGAAAAAATTTTCAAACATCAGTATTTTTTTCGCAATTTTGTTTTGCTCATAACTTGTTACCGTTAGATTTTCAAGTAGTGATTTCTCAACCAAGAACGCTCAGAATTTTCTGCTCTTTCTCATGGATTCAACTCCCCGAAAGTAGACTCATCCACTGGGATCTATGATTTTTTCTCGCATAAAAAAGAACTGCTCTCGCCGAACCAAAAGGCCCATCATCATGACTTCAGCCCATTTGGCAAATTACTATCAACATTGTTATGTGACTTTCTTTATTTGTATTATCGGTGTCAGCTCTCAATAATTAGGCTCCTTTTTCACTATAATCGTTGTTGCTTGTTTTATTGAAAAATTGTCCTGTCAGCGAAATTTTTATTTTACAAATCCCATCAACATTGAAATTTTTCATTCAGTCTATCTAAATGATGTGATGTAAATCTTTTAAAAAATGATTTTGTTGTGAGTTTCTAAATGATGGGAAAATAATCGTTTTTGTATTATTGTAATTTATATAGAAAAATAGCTAATAAATATATTTATGAATGAAAGAAAAAATCTCGTAAAAATGCGAAAAAGATATGGCTTCATCCAGTAACAAAAAAAGGAGATCTCCATAAATCGCACAGGAGAGAGTGAGAGTCGTTTCAACGCGTCTCAAACAAGCAAATCGAAAAACAAGTTTCGAATGATAATACAATCCATTTCTGTATTTAAAAAATCGTACTTTTGCTTTTTGACGAAAAATTTTCTTTTCAAACATCATCTATAAGGGGGTATTTTCATGCGAGAATCGATCGATTGAACACATCAAAAATCCTTGAAGACGAATCCCAGAATACAATTTTAAAACCGAATGTTGGGATCTCAGCGATCCAACAAAGCACGTTGCTCATCCTGTAATTCATCAACAATTTTATTAAACTATAAACATTGCCAAAGCAATAACAACAAACGATAACAATTTTTTAAAATAATTTTTTAACATTTAAATATTGATAAAAATATGATGATACGATTTAAAGACGAGGCTTTTTCTGCTTGTTGGAACCTTGGTTGAATGGTCGTTTAGTACCCTTTGAAGCCGAGTCGAATGATTTTGCCTTTGCAGGAAAACTTTTACCGCTTGGAGCGCCCTGCTTGAATGCCGCCGACTTGTCGAATGATTTCTTCTGAGGTTGAGCTGTTTTCTTTTCATCTGTAGTTGGTGACTTGCCTTCAACATTTCCACCAACTTTCGACTGTGTCTTTTGTGCTGCACCATGCTGAGATTTTGGAAGGTTTTGATTCTTCGCGCCTTGAGCTAAAATGGGTGTATAAAATAATCAACAAAGTTTCTAATACTTACTTTGTATGCGAGTAAAGAATACATCAACTGGTTCTCCGCCTATTTTCAAATTCTTTGACTTCTCAAAAGCATCGCGTGCATCTTTCTCGTTGTCAAATCGAACAAAGGCTTTGCTTAAAAAATTATGGGTACTCAGGATAATTAGGTGATACAAAATAACAGGGTTCTGGATCCGGAAAATTTTTTTCGATTTTTTAAAAATGACCTAATTTCGATTGTGCGCATTCCTGAAGCGTGAAAACGCTTCCCTGACCCTGATTCAGGGAGGTGGTGTGTGTATTGAAATGAAAAAAAATTCAATTTGTCATTGTAAAATTGACTATAGATTTTTCTAGACGAAAAATCGATTGCGCATATTGCTGAAGCATGAAAACACTTCCCTGATCCTGATTCAGGGAAGATGCATGTGTATATTATAACGAAAATATTCTGTTTTTACCCGAAAACCGACTTTCTATGGGTAATTTTATGTGAAGAATTGATGCGCGCATTGCCGAAGCTTGAAAATAAGATTGTGTAGAATTTAGTTCAATAAATTCTCTTGCTTCCTGGACAAAGACTCATTTTTACGCTTCAGCAGTGCACTCGATTCCTCGTCTAGAAAAATCTATATGAAGTCAGTTTTTACAATGAAAAACTGGATTTTATTTCATTTTCATTTCAATACACACATACCGCTTCCCTGAAGAAAAGGGTCAAGGAAACGTTTTCAAGCAATTTCGTGATTCCTCGCATAAAATTACCCCTATAGGTCATTTTTAGAAAATTGAAAAAATTTTCGGATCCAGAACTCTGTTATTTTGATCACCTAATCCTGAGTAGTACCAAATAATGAAAAATGGCGAAAACTTACAAGATGTTGTTATGTAAACTTTTGTTCATAGCTATATTGACTGCATTTTTGAAGACGAGTTGAATTTGTTCCCTCTTTATATC
The DNA here is from genome assembly GCA_900406225.1 of Acrobeloides nanus. NCBI lineage: Eukaryota > Metazoa > Nematoda > Chromadorea > Rhabditida > Cephalobidae > Acrobeloides > Acrobeloides nanus. The sequence goes on from OZJO01020823.1 coordinate 16,617, forward strand.
TTTTGGAAGATTTATGACAACAAGTTCGAGCGGATTAATCGGTGTTTGCGCTTTCGACGCTAAAATTTTATGCTATTATTCAAAGAATCAACACAGCAATGGAATAACCAGAAAAGCTTCAAGTTATAAAATTTTGAAGTGCTTTCCAAAAATTCTGTAAACAGTTCATCCCTAACTCTATCAGTATTCCAATGCTGCTCATAAAAGTAGGTATGGGCTGAGATTTTTCGGAATACTGAAAACCCGAAGGCTATAAAACCGAACGATTTTTTTATCGATTTTCCCTACTCTACTATATTAGTCAAATTCCTTGCAAGATAAAATTTATTCAAATTTGAATTTGCAACTTAATTTTTTTGCCAACGGTCACAAATTTTTTCTTCACTTTCCTAGTCAAAATTGAAAAATTACTTCAGTCAGCTCCCCCATATCAAAAAACCTCAGAATGCCGATTTGGACAAGATTGTGAAAATTCGAGTTTTTACCCTTAAATTTTAAAAAAATTTCAAAACGTTTGAATTTTTGTGTTCTCGGGAGGTTTTCAATATGAGAAACTCGAATCTGAAGGAATTTTTTGATTTTAACCACAGGAAAGTGAAAGTAAATCGACCGTTGGCACAAATTTTAGAACCAATTTTTTGTGCTAAAACTACAAAATGAACACCTACGTTTTTCAGTTTCAGGCTTCTTATTAGAGCGCTCATCACAATAATCAACGAAAAGTGGCTTCGATTCGCCGGGCAATACCAACTGGGACAATTTCTGCTTAGCCTTATCGGCAGCTTCCTTAGTATTAAATATAATCCATCCCACGCTAAATTAATAAATTGAAGAGAAAAATACACAAGGGAATTTACGTCTTTCTACGACGAACGGAAGCAATATCGGAATGTAATGCCTTCAAATCAGAGTCTGTCAACTTCGGAGGCAAGCCTTTGATGAAAAGCGATCGACTATTTCTTTCTTGACGGCGTCGTTCTTCTTCTTTCATGATCGACGATTGCTCCAATGGAGAAACTACCGCAACCGGCTTCTTAACTGTCTGTGCTACTTTCGGTTTCTTGGCCACCTAAAAATAAATTCGTCAAAAATCGAAAAATTTTAAAAATTCCAATAAGATGGAGGCAAGCGTCAAAATTAAAAAGTAAATGTTGCCATTCGACTCTGCTCTGCCGAACGCTTCATAACAAGTACCATATCATGAGATTTTGTTGGTTGGTAAGAGTGGTAAGTAGCCAGGGTTACACTATATATAGGTCGAGTGTTCAAATCCCGACTAGAAATTAAAGTTTTCCGATGCACATGAAATTTTGCATATCCAAAAAATTTCATGCAAATAAGAGAACTTTAATTTCGGGCCAGAATTCGAACCCCTATATTAGTGGCAATCCTGGCTACTTACCACTCGGCCATGGGTAAACCCAACGAACTCTCATGATATGGTACTTGTTTTGAAGCTGAGCTGATTCGGCGAGCTGAGTCAATTGGCGACATTTATTTTTAATTTTGACGTTTGCTCCACCTGTTCAAAATTTTTTAACGATTTTTAAAACCAAAAAGTTCGTTAAAATTTATTTGGATCAAGTTAGCATTGAAGATATTTTTAAAAATAAAGATTACCGGTTCTTCTACTTCGCCTTCTGATTCTTCGTCCTCCTCATCTTCCTCGTCTGACGCTTCTTCTTCCTCATCTTCATCATCCTCTTCTGAATCCAATGCAGGTGCAATTTGCTGCTTAATTTTTCCTTGAGCTGATTTTTCCAATACACCCGCTGCTGGTTTGCCAGGTTTTCCATTTACGGCAGTTTTTTGATTCGCTACAGCCTTGCTAGTCACCTTGGTTTGCTAAAAATTTGAAAAAATTCGTTCATCATAGCAACTGGCCCAACATAAAAAACGAGGGGCTATTCAATGCCGTGAAAATTGAAAAATGTTTCAGAAAATGACCCCATTAGCGTAATTTTTAAAAAGGAATCCAAAAAAACGCACTATCGGAGCGTAAAAATACTTCCCTGGCACTGTTTCAAGCAAAGTTCATACAACTTGGAAATGATATAATATGCGATTCTTGTTCATTTTCTGATAATAGAACCGAGAGACCGAGCGCTTGCGACGCATTCATCAGAGGTCATTTTTCGAAAAAAATTCAATTTTTTCACGTCATTGGAGCTCCCAGACTAGAATAACCCCAAAAACAATTTACTATATTGTCAACAACCTATTTTTATAGTAGAATTATAAACATACCAGTGCCTCATCATCGCTTTCTTCTTCTTCATCCTCGTCTTCTTCTTCGTCCTCCTCATCTTCATCGTCTGATTCCGATGTTGGCGCAACTTGCTGCTTGGTTTTGCCTTGAACTGCGCCAGATTTTCCACTTACGGCAACGTTTTGCTTTGCTACTCCTTTGATAGGCAACTTCGTAGGCTAAATTATGTTATTCATATAACAAATCTTATATAAAAGTGTAATGTGCGGATCAACAAGAAAGTTAGATTTCAACTGTAAACAAAAGTTGTAGGGGCAATGAGAGAAAACGATTGACACATAAATCAAAGGCAAGTTTTTTCTTTTTGCTCTTGGAGAACCAAGGAAAAAAATTCGAATTTTCAAAAAGTTCTCCTAATAGGCTGATTTTTTGTAATCAGGATGGAGAACACGAATTCGAAGGAATTTTTGAATTTTGACCGCAGGAAGGGAAATAATTGAAAAAAATTTTACATACATAAAATTTACACATGTGTAAAACTGTATAAAAATTTCAATTTTTAAGTAGGTTTCGGAGAAATTGCGAGCGCCGGAGGCGCTGCTCCTGGTACTTCATCAAAATCGAATAAACCAAGTTGCAACCCTTTACTAGTGCTGAGCCAAAATTGAATTTCAACCGTTTTATGGAGGAGAGGTGAGAAATTAAATAAGCAAAAATGAGAAAATTTTTGAAAAAATTCGAATTTCGGAAGCTTTTTCAATCTAAATTTTGAATGGGTGGTTTCGACCCAGCACTACCCTCTTAACTAGTTAGATATGAACTTACAGGCTGCTCATCTTCGCTTTCCTCCTCGTCTTCATCTTCATCCTCATCGTCTTCTTCTTCCGAATCCGATGGCTGTACGACCGGCTGTTTAGCTTTTTTACCTGGTACTGGTTTTTCAACGATAGAACTAGAAGCCAATTTGCCAGATTTTCCACTTGTGACGGACTTTTGATTCGCTGCACCTTTGCTAACCAAATTTAATTTCTAAAATGGTTAAACTTAGAGGCTATCCGGTAACTACAGGGTAGACTTTAAAAAACCGGAATTTTATCGTTTTTTGCCAAACAAATCGAAAAAATGACGATTTCATGACTAAGTCAGAATTTTTCAACAAAAAAAACGCAATCGATTTCTCGCATAAAATTATCCTTAATAGATCACTTTTTGAAAAAATTTTCACAAATTTTTTCGTCAAACAACAGCAAAATTCCAGTTTTTAAAGTCCACCCTGTAACGTTTAAAAAAATCCATATCCCCTCCCTTTATCATGATGTTCTCTAGAATTTCTCCCAAAAAAAAAGAATTTCGGAGCTGATGGAGATCGAATCCGGGCTCGAAAATAATAGGATTGCTTATCCACTGGGCTAATCGATCTTTTTTAAATAACAAATTTCGAAGCAAAATGAAAATGTTTCGAAATATGCCGAATTTCGATACTTTTTGATTAAAATTTCGATTTTGAATAAGTGGTTTCGACCCAGTACTACCATTTACTAGTTAGATATGAACTTACAGGTTGCTCATCTTCGCTTTCCTCCTCGTCCTCATCACTGAATTCCGACATTTCTTCGTCTTCATCTTCTAACTCGTCCTCGTCTTCAACCTCATCCTCGCTTTCCATCTCTTCATCTTCGTCAGAATCAGTTGGAAAAGCCAATTTCGGTTTATTTTCAGGCCCTTTTCCTTTAGCCAATCCCTTTGCAATCGTTTCTTCCAATTTAGCGGTCTTTCCCGTTTTACCACTTACAGCAGCATTACCTTGCTTTTTGTTCGAAGCATTTTTAGCAGCCATTATTACTTGCTAAAAATTGGAATATTTTAATATTTAAAAAAATATATACAACATTTAAAAATTTTGTATATATTTTTTAAAATTTTAATATACTAAAGTGGATAAAATCAGGGTTCCCATATTTGTTTATGAACTAGGTGAAAAAAATTTATTGTCTGAGTTACACTTCATTGACAAAAAGCTTGCTTGGGTTACAAAGTGTAAACCAGCCTAGTAATTTTATAAATTTTTGGGTTACAAAATGATTGTCTGGGTTACATTTGTAACTCATAGGTCACAATTTGGTAACCCTGGCTCAAGTTTCAGATATGGTGGACAAAAATTTCAGAATTTGGGCAAAGGTTTCAGATTTTGGCACATGTGTTTGAATGTTGCAAAAGTCTGACCCCAAACTTCAGACAAAGTGTACGATTAACCATTAAAAGCTTTTTTTTGACAATTCTTTTTTTATTTTGTCGAGCAATACTAGAAGATACAGCTACATTTTTTTCCGCTAAAAACTCGTAGAAAAAAACTATTTTGCTGAAAATTTTTCAGTAAAATCTTCATAACTTTTTTCTATGAGATTTTAGCATATGTAGCTGTTTTCTTCTAGTATTGCTCGACAAAATAAAAAAAGAATTGTCAAAAAAATCGGCCCCCAAAAAGCTGTTAATGGTTAATCGTACACTTCATCTGAAGTTAACGCATAAAGCCCCTAATCGGCCACGAAAATACGAAGTTTTTGATGGTCAGGATAATTTTCTTTACACTGTTCCAACATGGGGAACCATAATCCGAAACTTATGCACTTCGGTCCCCCCCCAAAATTCGCATAAATCAAACATTTTGGGGAGGGGGGCCGAAGTGCATAAGTTCCAAAAATCCTCCCTCCTAAAATTTCGACTTTGTGCTAGGTATGTTCCGAAAAAATAAAAGTTCAAAATAAAAAGGTCAAAATAAAAGTTGTAGAACGAAATTTCTGTGCTATTTTTGTTTTTGACATTTTTCATAAAAAGCTAAAGAAAAAATGTTGAGAACCGATTTCGACCCATCACTATCATGTGGGGAACACAAAATTCAGGGTTTTCGTGTCAATATTTTGACTAATTCGAACGAGGTTGAGACACCGTCTCGAATTAGCTATAATTGAGACGTTTAGCTCGACCACCAAACAATTCATCAAAATTCGAAAAATTCATTCACAAAAATTTTTAAATTCGTCAAAAATTGCAAAATTCGTAAAATTACGAATTTTGCAATTTTTATGAATTTTGTTTAGCGTCTCGACTACCTGTTCGAGACAGTTAGCGCGCAGAAAAGTGTAGATATCAAACAATTTTTAAAAAAATCGAGGTTGCAAATTAGTTTTAAAATGTTGATATCTGGGTGCTTATAAGTCATTCTTTTGACGAAATTTTCGACCGTAGAGCTTTTCTAGGTGAAAAATCGATTGCGCGCACTGCGGACGCATGAAAATCTCGTCTGACCCTGATTCAGGGAAAATGACCAGTTTGAGCCATTTTAATGGTATTCCCCTCGTAGGGGGCACCTCTAGTGGTCAAAATAAAAAATTCCTTCAGATTCGTGTTCTCCATGTAGAAAAATCCCCGAATACAAAATTTCAGCCAATTTGGAGACCTTTTTGAAAATTCGGTTTTTTCTACTCCTTGTGGTCTCGTCGCGACTCATGACTAATTACAATTAGTGCTCCCCAAGTCACAATTAGTGCTTGCAAAAGTTCACCACACAAATAGTGGAGAAACAAGCAAACAATTTTTCGCTTGCGGCGCTGGTTATTGCATAGACTCAAGGATTTCAACAAAATTTTCTTCAAAAATCGAAAATTTCTGAGCATTTTCAGATTAAAAATAGGTTTTTCAACAACAAAAATTTTCGCGCTTGTCGACGCGAAAAATAGGTGATTAAATTAATTTTTGAAATTTCTAAAAATCCTAATGGTTCCCCATAACGATTTTTCACCAAAAATGACCAAAATATCCTATTTTTCACCAAGGTCTTAAATTTTCCATTTTTTCTATAAAAAAAATTAATTTTCTGAGCATTTTCAGCTTAAAAACAATCGTTTATCAAAAAAATTTTCGCCTGCGGCGCTGGGTTTTACTTTGACTAAAATTTTTCACCAAAATTGTCCTAAATTTTTCATTTTTCAACAAAAAAAAACCCAATTTAAAAATTTTTTTAAACCAAAAGTTCTTCATTTCTGAACATTTTCAGCATATAAACAAGCATTTTTCAACAAAAAAATTCGCCTGCGACGCTGGTTTTTGCATAGACTCAAGGATTTCAACAAAATTTTTGTCGAAAATCGAAAATTTCTGAGCGTTTTCCGCTTATGAGAGATTTTCAGCAAAAATTTTTTCGTTTTACGCGCCTATCGGCGCGAAAAACAGGGGATTAAACTGATTTTTGAATTTTTTTTTTAAAACTCTAAAAAATTGCCTTGGTCTCCCTTATGTTTTTGCCCAACTTTTCGAAAATAACATAAGGAAGGGGGGCTAAGGTAAAATTTTTTTAAAGGATCCTCCTCCCATTCTTGAATCCTGGCTACGCCACTGAGTGATGCCACGAAATCGGTTCTCTAAACTTTTCTTTAGCTTTTTATGAAAAATGTCAAAACAAAAATAACACAAAAATTGCGTTCTACAACTTTTTGACCACTTATGAAAACATATGGAAAAAAAGTTAAGAGTCAAATTTCATCGCGATTTCGTGATGAAATTTGTCTCGTAACTTTTTTTCCATATATTTTCATAAGTGGTCAAAAAGTTGTAGAATGCAATTTCTGTGTTATTTTTGTTTTTGACATTTTTCATAAAAAGCTAAAGAAAAAAATTTTGAGAACGATTTCGTGGCATCACTACCTTATAGCATTAGGATTGAACTTTTTAATACCTCATTTTCGTCGCCTTCACTTTCTT
>OZJO01020824.1:0-20035 GCA_900406225.1 Acrobeloides nanus
GCGCATTCGATTCCTCGTGAAAAATTACCCCTAGGGGTTTAGTCAAGTTTATTTGGGGCCCCAAAAAAATTCAGGAAACCGAGAAAATAGTATTTTTTGAAATAGCGCAGTTGAAGCTAATGCAGTTTGTTCTAATGCAGTATAAACTGCGTACACAGGGCGCAGTTACAACGAAATGCAGTTTCAACTGCGTCCATCGGACGCAGTTTCAACGAAGTGCAGTTTCAACTGCGTCTATCGGACGCAGTTTCAACTGCGTCCATCGGACGCAGTTTCAACGAAGTGCAGTTTCAACTGCGTTCATAGGGCGCAGTTATAACTGCAAGTCGTTTGAACTTACTCATTAAAATTGTATAACCCCGCAGTCCGCAGTTTCCTAGCATCCCTGCCCTAACTATCGATCTGGAAAATCAATTTTCTCATTTTTCTAAGGGAGGGTAACCCCTCGATTTTGGTGTCAAAATACATTTTCGTCCTCTTCACAATGGTATATCGCTTTTTTGGATCACACCTTCAAAAGTTGTTCCGTACAGACACAATATAGCATTGAATAGCGCGGACCGTAAGAAAACCCATTATGTAGAGTACAAAAAGTTCTGTTTATTAAAACGAATATCTGAAATTGTATTTGGCAAAGAAGAATAAAAAATTCGAGTTAATAACAGGGGAGGCAAACGTTCTGAACTAAGGGCAGCGGCGCAAAGAAGGGGGAAGCTTCTTCTCCAAATCTAAAAAATGAAATTTTTCCTAATGGTCCCCCTTATGTTTTTGCCCGAAATTTTTGAACATTTTTTAAAAATCCAATGGTCCCCCATTACGATTTTTCAACAAAATTTTTCATTTTCTGAGCATTTTTAACTTAAAAACTAGCATTTGTCAAAAAAAATTTCACCTGCAACCAGTGGCGTAGCTGGGGGGGGGGTCCAAATTTTTCCATTTTGTCTACAAAAATTGTAATTTTCTTAGCATTTTCAGCTTAAAAACAAGCATTTATCAAAACATTTTCGCCTGCAGAACTGGTTTTCTCTTTAACTAAAGTTTTTCACCAAAATTTTGTCCACTTTTCAACAGAAAATCCCTAAATTTGACAGTTTTTAAACCAAAAATTAGTCATTTTCAGCATATAAATGAGAGTCTGGTACCCGACTCAAAATTTTCGGTTTCAAAACATTTTTCAGTTTTGGGTAGTTCGGTTCTGGGTTTAAAGTCGGTTCCAAATTTCTGTTCTTAAGTCAAAATTTGTTTTAATTTTCAATTTACTGTCTTTTCGGAGTGACCTGTAAAACCCCGGCATTTTTAGCTTTAAAAAATGTCACACGCTGATGGTGGTCGTATTATTCACATTGCTAAACGCCGTGAAAGAGAACGAGAGGATTTCGAGAAGCAAAAACAGCTTCTAGAAGAGCAACAAATTGTTATAACCGAAAGATTTACTTCAAACAATGAAGTTAAAGCGGACACTTCCCTACCGACCGATGTTGTTGGTTTGGTTAAATTGGAGGATATGAAAGAGAAGCATAAAAATTATTTGGCTCCTAAGTAAGTAGCTTATGGAGGGGGTTGAGCTCGCTAAATTTGCATTTTTAGTGATTCTGCTGTTACTGGTGCTGTTGAAGAACCCATTATTTCTAAAGAAAAAGAGAAAGATAAGCCAATAAAGAAAGAGTCGAAGATTAAGGTGTACTGAAAATTGAGAAATTGATAATTTTTCAATTTTTAGAAAAATATGCTTTCGTTCAATGATGAGGAAGAGGAGGAGGTTTTTGTACCTGTAAAGAAAGGTCGTCTTGGTATGGATCCAAATGCGGATACGTCTTTTATACCGGATCGAGATAGGGAGTTAGAAATTTCAAAGTATGCATAGTGCTGTAGCTAATTGTAAGATTGGGTTTGCCCTGCCCCAAAATGGATCACACGGCGGCGAGTCGGGGACGATAGTGGCGTATTTAAGGGGCGGTCGCCCCGCAAATCGAAAAAATGAAAAATTTTTCCTAACGCCCCTCTTATGTTTTTGCCCAAAAATTTGAAAATTAAAAAATCCTAATGGTTCCCCATTACGATTTTTCATTAAAAATGTCTATTCAACAAAAATCGTAATTTTCTGAGCATTTTCGGCTAAAAAACGACCGTTTTCGAAAGAATGTCGCACCTGCGGCGCTTTTTTTCCTAAAACATCAAGATTTCAACAAAATTTTTAAAAGAAAACAACATAAAAGGGGACCAAGGGGATTTTTCGTCCCCTACGAAAATCACTTAAAAACGGTCGATTTTGCCAAATTTTCGATGAAAAAAGACAGACATCGCGGGCGGGATTTTCAAAAATGTGCGTGCGGGATTGGCTTATTTTTTGTACCAGGGGATTTTTCGACACGTTTAATTAATAGGATAAGAGGCCTCGTCAAAAATCGCACCTCATGAAATTTGCACTGAAAATAACGCCGTGAATCGATTCAGCGCGTCGAAACCTTTCATACTTCCTCATTCCGTCTTATCTCTGATCGAAAACACTTTTTCTTACTAATTACATAGGAATCATGCGGACGTGATTAAAATTCGAAATAAAAAGTCTATTTTATACTTTTAGCTGACCAATGGTCGGTTAAAAATATAAAGAGGGCTTTTATGGACATGTACAAAATGGGCCTTGAAATTCGAATTGTGCTAAGCTACATCGTTCAAAATTTAGAGAAAAAGAGCGGCTGGCAAAAGAATGGCGAGAGCTACAAGAAAAAGAGAAAAACGAAGAAATAAATGTCGCCTATTGTTACTGGGATGGTTCAAGCCACAGAAAAGATATGAAAATCAGAAAAGGCTTCACTATCTCCCAATTTTTGTCGAGAGCTTTGGATGTTGAGTTTTAACTTTCAACGCCAAATATTCGAATTTTAGATCCTCCGAAAAGAATTTAGTGAACTAAAACCTGCAAATGTTGAAAACTTGATGTTTGTGAAAGAAGATCTCATAATTCCGCATTTTTATACGTAAGCTTGTGTATTAAAAAACGAAAATTTGGATGCCAAATTTTCGTTTCAATACACAAACAGACTCAAAATTTTCAGGTTCCAAGATTTTATCGCCACTAAAGCTATGGGAAAAACCGGACCACTTTGGCAATTTGATGCCGCTGGTGGCATCCGACTCAGGCAAGATGCTGCTTTGGATATGGGAGAGTCGCATCCGGTTAAGGTAGCGAGAAATTTTTAAAATAAAAATTTAACTATCCCATTTTTTTCAGATCGTGCTAAGAACATGGTATGAAAAGAACAAGCACATTTATCCAGCCTCCAGGTGGGAAGCTTTTGTCCCGAACAAAGTGTATAAGAAAAATATTGATGAAGATTTATCTGATATTTGAAATGTGAAATAAAATTTTTGGTACTAATTCGGAATAGATGAACTACTTTAAAAATTGTTTAATATGAAGGGTAATTTTATGTGAAGATTCTAAAAAACGTATTCTTGATGCGTGAAAACGCTTCCGTTTACCTACGAAAATACGACCCACTTTGGGCAAAATTATTTTACATATGCTTCACTTTGATCATAGTAATTTTGACTATAACTCATCTTAAGCATAATGATTTTACCTATAATCCATATAAAGCCACATGTGTTTCACTATATAAGTATAGCGCACAAATTTCTATGGCGTTTTTTCGTTAAAAAATACCCTTAAAAATCACAAAAAACGCCATAAAAATTGCATTTTAACGAATTTTTCTACGCCCATACGTAGCTTTTTTCTCTCCAATTCCTGCTCTATCTTTTAAAAAAAGAATTGTAACAAAACACTTTAAATGGCCAAAGTTATAGAGATTAAAGTTAGGGTACAGGGTGTTATATAAGTTATAAGTACAAGGTGTTTCACTGATTTACACCGAATTAAAACTGCGATATCTTTTGATAGAAAAAATCGCATTTTTATATGGAAATCACTATTCTATGGGTAATTTTATACGATGAATCGATTGTTAGTATTTATAACCCTTTATTAATAATGAAATATATATATTATATTCCGTTTACCGAAGAACGAAAAAGTTGGCGCGAATTTTGTTGATCGATGATTGCCAGGTCATCCGATTTGGCAAGTTAAACAAACCTGGGCACGCATGTTCGATTCCGCTGGAGTCAATTAAAAAAATTTTCATAGGGGTATTTATATGCGAAGAACACGAATCTGCCGTTTCTCATGAAAAATTTTGTAAAAATAAGTTTAATTTTTAGTCTAAAACCACATAAAATTGGTTAAAAATTAAAATTTCTATTTTTTACAAAAAATTTTCATGAAACAATAACGGTAGATTCGTGTTCCTCGCATAAAAATACCCATAGGCAAAGGGGGATTTGCAAATAAGGTGACATGAGCATCTTATTTACCTCACCCCCTTTTGAGCCAACAATTTTTAAAAACGAAAAAATTTATTTATTCTTTTTTAAAATTCACTTTAAGAAAAAATAAATTTTTTCAAATTTTCACCCATGTTTTGGCTCATGGGGGGGGGGGGTATTGTAAATAAGTACCGAATTTCGCGCCATTTTTTCCGTTCGGCGGGAATGGAGTATTTAACCTATCGAAATCACAGTAAGATATTATGATTTTGGATTAATTTTATGATAAAAGTGAACTTGCTAAAAAGATAATAACCTGAGACAAAATTTTGCATTAATTTAATATGAAATGCAAATTTTGCAGATTGAGAAAATTAAAATTGCATGTTAAAATATTGAATAAAAATCACAATGTATGAGAAGACTATAACGTATTCGCACTTAGAATAGGATCACTTAAAAAAATTTAAATACAAGGCAAAAATTTTGCTCATAAAAAAGTGATAAAGATAAAATCTACATACCATAAATTTAGTAAAACCAACTTTATAAAACCAATTTTTAGCATTAAAAATTTAAAAGACAAAATTAACATAACACATAAACTAAACACAATATCACAGTTGTATAGTTAAGTGAATATTTTATATTTTACAAATAAAAACGAGTTTATTATAATATCTTCTCATATTCTTGCAAGTTCGGCGGCAACAAGGCTTTGAAGAGATTGTCGAAAATTTTCAGCGCGTTTGGTAATGTGTATGCCAAATTGCGGCACATCCAAGTATGTTGGAACTTCTTGCGGATTTCCAAAAGGCTGCAAAATAAAAAAATTGAAGAAATTTTTAGATCTTAAAATTTTAGATAATCAATTTTTAGAGCTCAAAAATTAAGTCATTCTTTTTTAAGGTATATAAGATACCTGTTCGCCAAATCCGTTCGAATAGTCTGTGGCAGCTTAGAAACCCCATAGTGTGGGAAAAATGATGACATAGGCGAAGTCGGCGTTTGTGGCACATCCCCATTACCATTTGTAAGGCCGTGTTTATCTGCACCATAACGACACAACGCTTGACCGATTCTGAAACAAAAGAAATTCGGGAGACAAAATTTATCTATCCATACTTGCTGATCAAAGTCATCAGCTCAGTGACCAGTTGGATTTCGGCCAAAACCAACGCCAATTCATAATTATACGGCATTTGTTTACGAGCTTCGTTCAGTGCACGCATGCTTTTTTGCAACTCAATTCTTGATTTCTAAAAAATTCCATTACGCCACTGCGCCCTCCCTGTTCCTGGGGGTCTGGCTATGCCCTGGTAATAACTAAAAATTGCCTTGAAAATCGATGGAGTTAAACGCTCAAGGCGAATATTTTCCGGGTTCAAAATTATCTCCACAAAGACAGAAATGTTAAAGCTTGACTTGGTCTGATGAACATGATTATGCAAATCGCCTAAAAACAATTTTTGTAAAATTTTCTAAAAATTAAAATTAGCCCACCATTATGCATAGGTTTCCAATTTCCACTACTGTACTTCGTAAGCTCATGTTCGACTCGACCCAAAGTAGCAGCTTGTTCCAAAAGTGACACCAAATTTCTGAAAAATAGCCCGAAATTGAGTTTAACAACAACAAAAAAATCAAAAATGGCTTTATAAATTTTTTTTTTAACATACCCATCAAGCAAAAAATGTTCAGCAGTAATTCTCGGTAATAGAAAACAAAATCTCTTAATATCAATTTCACGGTTCCACGATGCCCCCATGCAAGCACATTCCGGCATCAAACTCATACTCGGTGGCATAATTTCACAGCCGGTTGAAAAGTCACAGACCATCACACCTAAAAAAAATACGAAATCAAATTTGCTATTTTTCCATCAAAATTTTCCAAATTCCTATTTTCTAATAATCGTAACTTTGAGCATTTTCAGCTTAAAAACAAGCGTTTCAACAAAAAAAATTTCGCATGCGGCGCCGTTTTTTAACTAACAAGAGGATTTTTATGCAAAAAATTTTTGACGGAGTGTGTTAACCAAAAAAAAGGTCGAAAACATGTCATATCGTGGAAACTTCCCATACTGTGCACCTATGAAAAATATAGTCAAAAAAATTAGAGAATCAATTTTTGAATCCAAAATTGAATAAAAGAATTTCAAAAATTGAAAAATCGATGTTGGATTCAAAACGAGACCAATTGAGTTTAAAATCAATTTTAAACCCAAAATTTGGCTAATCAAAACCTCAAAATCCTACCTTTAGTCGATCCCTTGGTGCACAACTGAGTAGCCAGAAGAGCATTTTTGTAGGTAGTCTCTGGACTAGCACATAAAAAGCCCACATCAGTAGTCGGGAATTTGAGGACCATATTTATAGTCGGTGAAATGAAGGAGTCAATGTGGAATGGATATTTACCTTCGACACAAAGGGTTACAAATGGTGGCATTGAGTTGAGCTAAAATTATGCAAATTTTGAAAGACTAAAATGGAATTTCAAGCTCAAAAAGGTTTATTGTTTATAGTTCAAAATTCTATATTTGATTATGTGAGCATATATGCGCATAGGATTAATGCCACGTCGATTTAAGCTCAAAATTAAATTTAAAATTTTTCTTAGAACTCATTTTAAGCACAAATTGATTCAAAAACCAATTTTGGACTTTTAAAATTGGCCATATCCGACTAACCCAGTGATCATTCTCATTAATTTCCCCAATAGATAAGAAGATTCTCGGAATCCTCTTCTGCAAATTCACCAATTCACTGCGATTTTCAATCAAAATCGAAGCCAAATTAGGACCAAAATGAGCCATTTTCGACAGAGGAAAATCATCCAAAAACTTTGAAATTATAGACATCGCCAGTGGGACTTCACATGTAGTTTGAGTATCCAAAGAAGGAACAAGCTGGAAAAAACGAGTATACACGATATAAAGAAAAATTTAATTATTACTTTGACATATAGCTCTTCACAGACTTGAGTCATGTGGAACAAATCGCGATTCGTGTATGGTAGATGGTAGCGATCGGTTGTACGGACTTCAAAATTTACGAAGAAATGGCTGATTTTGCAATAACTCAGGCGGTTTACCATTTGAAGTACCTAAACAAAAAAGCATTAATTTTAATTTTTTGAGCTCAAACCGAATTTCGGTCTAAGTTTGATGTCCATTTTTCATTTAAAAAATTCCATTTTTCATCAAAAATCGTCAAAAATGACTATTTTTGCCCAAAAATGCAATTTTTTGGCTAAAATGCCATTTTTTTAGCCCTTTTGCTAAAAAATGACAGTTTTTAGCCATTTTAGACAAAAAAATCCAATTTTTTTACAAAATCGAATTACAGTATCGACCCCACGTATCTGATTTTTTTCAAAAAATACAAAAATATTCAAAAAAATAATATAGTGCCCCGGGTTCCTGGAGGTCTGTCTACGACACTGTTTTGGGTAAAAAAATAGTTTTTTGTACCCATTTTTTTGAGCTCAAAAATCTTTAGCTCAAAGATGATGCAAAAATTTTTTATTGTCCAAATAGTACCGTTTCAACATTCAAAATTTTGCAACCACTAAAATCTTGGAAGACAGCTCGAATTGTCATATCCGGATAGTCTTTAATCGATAGGCAAGGTATGATACCCAAAGGATCATTGGAAGAATCATTATCGTCGTTTTGATGTGGATGAAAGCCATTTTCGACCAATGGAGGATGCGAGAGATCGTTTGGACGAGAAAGAGCGCGCTAAAAATAGATGGAATTATTATCAAAAATATTCAAAAACAAAATATAGAACCCAAAAATCATTAAAAAATCCAGTAAGTCATGTGATCAAAGAGGGAATCTGAGAATATATCATCAAAAATCACGGGAAAGGAGGAGGTTAAAGAAAAAATCACGTCATATTTAAAAAATGACATTTAATATTAAAAATTGAAAAACTGTACATTTTTACAAAAAATTTCAAATTGGTACAATTTTTTTAACCAAAAAATCGTATTGTTTTTATTCTTCTTTTGGCAAAAAAGAATAAAAATGGCATTTTGCCAAAACATCGTTTTCGAGTGAAAAAATAGCTATTTTTGTCGATTTTTGGTGAAAAAGAAAGATCATGTGATTTCTGGGGGTATCAACCCAAAAAAACACTAATTATCACCAGTGAGGGGGGGGGGGTAATTTTTGATTTTTTAATCAGTGACTTACTAGATGACCAGGCATGTAGCGAGAATTCAGTTTTGGGCATTTCTGATTAAAAATGGAGAATTTTTTGTGAAAAACCATAATGGGGGACCATTGTTTTTTTTATAATTTTGATCAAAAACAAAAGATGGACCATTAGGAAAAAATTATCATTTTTTCAGTTCTGGGGGAGGAGTAATTGTCCGGATTGTCCCCTTTTCTAGCTACGTGCCTGTGGATGATCCCTATGTTAAATGGGTGAAAAGATACAACACACACATTAAGCACACATTAATTTTTTCTGTTAAAAATGTGCCAAAAATAGAATTTTAAGCCTAAAATTAATTTATGTTCGCAAGTAAATTTGTGAACCAAAATTAATTGCTAATTTTTGTGTAAATCTGTGTAGAAATTAATTGTGGATTAAGCAACACAACACCACCACATACCCAATCCGCTCCATAAAATCCCCTAACCCTTTTATTTGATCCGACCCGGAAAATCCTGAGAATTTGAATCAATGTCGCAAAACCATAACGAATTCCTGCATAGTCATTTGCAAACAGCTCGATGCCTTGTTCGGTAATATTCAATGAGTAGCCGCCATTTCGTTCTTCATCCATAAAAATACCACATGTTACACGACCGTCTAGTGGTGAATTATCAACCTGAAAAATTAGGTAAAATTTTGATCTAAAAAATTTAATTTTTAAAGAATTTTGAACACATAAAAATTATTTGACCAATTTTTAGGTAAAAATTTCAACTAAATTTTATAGCTTCAAAAGTTAGTCAATACAATGGCATATCCAGAAAAAAGTTTCGCGGGAGCCCAAATACATAAGAGTCTCCTTATTTTTTACAAAATTTTCCCAAAATCGAAAAAATTGCCTTGGCCCTCCTTACGCTGTTTTTTCGAAATTTTTTGTTGAACTCTTGAAGTTTTAGCCAAAAACAGAGCCGCACGAGCAAAATTTTTTTGAAAATGGCCGTTTTTATGCTGAAAATAACAATTTTTGATAAAATGAAAAATTTTGGACTTTTTTTAATGAAAAACCATAAGGGGGACCATTAGAAACATTTTTCATTTTCGGATTTTGTGGGGCTCGAGTCCTCCTGGTTACACTACTGATTGAATAAATTTTTTAGCTTCAAAAAGTTCCATAACTAAATTTTATGGAGTCGAAAAATTCTGTGACTAAATTTAGCCTTCTAATATCACACCTGATGCCCGCGATATTCCACACTTAAAGGAATAGTAGACAAATAGGGCACTAGCGTTTGTATAGCCTGCATTATACGCCGAGGTTCACCATCCCCAGAGCCATCAAAGTAAATTTTCAAGCGGTTGTCGACAGGGAAGCGGATGAAAGACTCATTTGAATCAATTTTTATGTAGTGAGGCTGAGGCCACAAAAGATCTGTCCAGCTTTCAATTTTTCCCAAATTTCGATAACTATCATGTGAAAGTAACGGCGCAGTGTCGGTAGAAATAATAGACGCTTGATCGAATTCGACCGATTCCATGCTTGGCGATCTTCGGATATTCTGTGCGACTCTGAAAAATTCAAATTTAAAAGCTTTTTACAAAAATGACTAAAAAATTTTCCTGGGCAACCTTAAAAAGGAAACTCCTCAAAAACTTATCCCATACCCCTTTTTTGGACTTCCAAAAAGCGTCTCAAGCCATGTTATCGGAGGATGAATATTTTCCTCTTCAATGAAAGTAGGTTCACTTTCATCAATCTCTGCGGATTCTGGTGGAGTATAATAATCGTAACTAATAATTGGCTCGCTTTCGGTTTGCCTGGTAAGATCCATTTTCTGGAAAACTTTTTTGTTTGAAAAATGATCCAAAAATAAACAAAATTTTCACAACCAGTGACGTAACTAAGGGAAAATTTTTTGAAAAACTCGAAATTGCCTTGGTCACCCTTATATTTTTTTTCCAAAATTGTGGGAAAACGGCACTAGGTCATTTCCTTACCCTTACCGTTACGGACAATTCTTACCAGTGGTCATTCCTTACCTGTCATTCTACTTTTTCACAAAAAGTGATGTTCTACAAAATTGTCGTGATCTCAATAGCAACTTTGTAGAACATCACTTTTAATGAAAATATTTCTGTGATAGAGAAATTGACTACAGACCGGTAAGGAATGAATGGTAAGGAAAGACCAGTAAGGATCGACCGTAAGGGTAAGGGATGACCTAGTGCCGGAAAAACTTCGAAAAAAACTTAAAGGGGATCCTTATTTTTTGAAAAATTCGGAAAAAATTGCGAAAAAAATCATCTAGGGAAATCACCCCACCCCTTCCGAAATTTCTGGTTACGTCACTGTTCACAACTGTAAGAAGTGATTTTTAAAACAAAATTTCGTTGCGAAAAAGCCAAATCGACGAAAATCAGATGTACAAAAATGAGAAAAAACGCTTCAACTAATTTTTTTCAAACATCACATTGATTCAAACAAGAATCTTAGCTGGGTCCGAGCTAAACAACACTATTAATCGGAAACCCTCGGAAAAAACGAAAAAAATTTGACAGCGCTAAATAGGCGCAATCTAACGCTAAAATTGTCACATTTCCGACAATAGCGTTAACATTTTCGACGATTAACGTTGGGACCACATAGCGACCCTGTCGAGACTATTAGTGTGCATTTGTGGTGACCCTAAATACTACAAACTTCTAGATAAACTTTTCAAATTTTTAATATCCGTTCAATCGTTTCAATAATCGACTTCTTATTGATGATCAAGCAACGTGGATTAAATTGTTTCCTCGTTCTCACCTGTTCAAACTGAACACTTGTAAAATTTCCGAGCCTGAATTTTGAGCCAAATCAAATGATGAAACGTCTTTATTATTTTTGATGCTCGAATCTGCACCAAAATCCAGAAGAACTCTAACAATAGCTTCAGATTTTCTTTTAACCGCATCATGTAGAGGAGTATCTCCAGTTGCATTTTGGGCATTCAAGCTGGCTCCACTTTCACATAGTGTCCTATGAATTTGCAAATCTTTGAAGATATACAAAAAGTTTACTTAACAATTTCTTCATTTCCAAAACTAGTTGCATAATGAAGTGCAGTGTTACCCGTTTCTTGGGCATCCACAGCATCAGGATTAACGCCAGAAGCTATCATTTGACAAACTCTTCCCAAGCTAAAATTTCATTTTTTAGCTGAGAGCTTTTTTTATACTTTGATTGAGCTGTTGCTTGATGCAACTCTTGTACAAAAGCTGCTTTGATATTATCCCTTTGAGCTAGAGAAAAAGGCGTTTGATCTTTAGAATTTTTGGCACATGGATTAGCCCCAGCTGATAATAAGGCACGTACTCCATCCAGGGAGTCTAAAAATGGGGTTAATTTTTTCAAGTAATAAATTACTCTTGGTAATAGCATAATGCAGCAAAGTTCCATTTTCATTGAGAGGGGAGTCGATTATTTCTTGAAAATTTGAGCCTTTTGCTAAAAATTAGAAAAAATAAGTTGATACAAAAAATTTGTATCTCTTACAAAGTTGTCCTATTAGTGAACGTAAAACATCGATACGACTATCTTGGATAGAAATTCTTAAAAGTTCTTTGGGATCAGTATTTTCATCAGCAGAGACCATAATTTATAAGGCTTAATTTTCAATTTGAGCTATAAAAAAATACTTTTAAATTAAAAAGTAGCATAAAAATTATGATTATCGAAATAAAATGCCCACACTTTATGATCATTACAACAAGACATAATTTTTTTCACCCGAAATGTAATTTTGCTCAAAATTTTGTCATTAAATAAATTTTTGTAAAATTATTTGGCGAATTTGGATTAAATCGTGGAATGAGTGCAGTCAATTTTCATAGAAGATGGACTGCCACGCAAATACAACACACCATTTTTAAAATTCAGAGATTTCACTTTAATACTCGGACTTTTTTGAATATCAAATTGATGTCTTAAAAAGAAGGCATAATAAAAGAACCTCTCTTTATTGGGCAATAAGATGGAATTCACGCCACCATTTTAAGAGGATATTAGCCACATCTGCTATAATTCAAAATTACTACAGTCAATTTCGATAAGTTTGGCGATCGGTTCAAGCCATGGTCTTGATGTCATTCGATAGCTAAGGGCTTGACCTTTAAAATGACACCNACAGTCAATTTCGATAAGTTTGGCGATCGGTTCAAGCCATGGTCTTGATGTCATTCGATAGCTAAGGGCTTGACCTTTAAAATGACACCAAACTTATCGAGATTTATTGTGGCAATTTTGAATTAAAGCAAATGTGGCTAATATCCTCTTAAAACGGTGGCGTGGATTTCATCCTATTGCCCTTTATTGGAACAAACTTTTTTTTGAAATCTTCTTTTCAGTTGGACCAGTCCAGTTTTGAAAACTGGACTGGTCTTTTTTCGGAAAGTTCACGATTGGGCGGTTATATTTGCTTTTCATACACACTTTTTTATAACTTTATTAAAATTTTTAAAATCTAACATATACAAATATATTTACAATTTCTTCTTTATCGACTTTTTCCTACACAACACTTAATACAACAGGATATAATTAGGAAAAATGTCTCTGTACATGTTAAAATTATGAAAAACAGCCATTTTGTATCGAGATCTCTATCGTCTAAAAATTAGGTTGAAAAATGTAAAAATGAATAAATTACTTTTATTATGTCGAGATTTCTTGGCAATAGGATCAGGTTTGGTGTTTTCAAAAATGTCAAAAATTGAAATGAAGACTACACAAGCAATAATTTTGAGTAATAGGCCGAAAATCTGAAATTTGAGTTAAGATAGCTACTAGGTGAGGGGCTAAAGTATCCGACATGGTGGCCAAAAGTTTCTGAAATACGATCGATGTATTTTCATTACTAGTATCAGAAAATAACTAGTAGATGAGCAAATACGTCGATCGTATTTCGGAAATCTTTGGACACCATGTCGGATACTTTAGCCCCCCTCCCCTAGTATATCTATGTCATAAGGCTGGACCCCTCCCTCCTCTCATGAGGCCGAAATCCCCTTCCCTTTTGTAGTCTCCTTCTCTCGCTTGGAAAGGAGAGTTGATGTCTCCTCTCCTCCTTGCTCGGAGAGCTTTCTCCACTCTTCGACCTGGAAGTGAAGTTATAGTCGATTTTTTTCAAAGAATTTGATATCAACAATTGAATCAGGCAAAATCAGGAACTCAGTTAATGAAATAAAAATTTTCACAAAAATGATGCTCTACAAAGTTGTTCCTTATAATCTCAGGAATTCAATGTGCTATAGCTCGTCACAAACGGATAGATAGATTTTGAATTTTCTGTTGTCCGATGATTTCGTTCCAATATACAGATTTTTTAGTTTCTGATTTTGCCTGATTCAATCGTTGATATCAAATTCTGTAAAAAAATCGACTATAACTCCTTTGTCTAGAAAAAGAGAGCTCTAATGAAGAACCAGGTTTTGAAATTCGCATAAAAATCGAGTTCAAGTTGAACCTATAAATGTCGAATTTTCAAAAAGTTCCAACACAAACCCCCTGCTGAAAAAATTTCAGCAGGTTTGTGAAGGGACTTTTTGANTCTAACTCCACTCTATTCCCTTCAACGGGAAAAGGTTCCCATTGTTTATCCTGCCTGCTTACTCCCATAACAGCACAAGGCCAAATATTTGAGTCTTCGCCAGTCCTTATAGCCAATAAAGTTATCAATAACGTTAAAATTGGAACTACTAGCGATAAAACCGAAATTGGAGTATAAAATAATACGCAAACAAACGACAAAATTAGATAAAATCCCACTATAGACAAAGTAATATTCTAAAATGGTATATTGTAAAAATGCGAATATATCATATTTTAACCTGAAGTTGACTCCTTTTAGCACATCTGTTGGCATAATCACTACTAGTGTCCGAACAGGCTTCAACATCAACTGGTCGGCTGTTTAGAAACAACATGATTTATAGTTCTATTTGAGAGAGAGGTTTGGACGAGGTTTTATAAGAGATAGAATTTGTTGGAAGCTTTTTAACAGATACTAAAAATGTTTGAATAAGAAAACTGAATGATATCAAAAAGCGTCTAAACATAATTGAATTCAAAAATAATCTTATCAAAAGGCAAATTGGAGTTCGAATCTAATTTTAAGAATTTTTGATTTCAAGAAATGGACAAATTGTGTTATGCTGCTTTCCACGACACTCCAAACTTGTGCCAAAAGTTGAGACAAGTGAAAATCTTGAAGTTTTCGGTTAAAATTCGGTTAAAACAGTTTTGTTCAATTGGAAATTGTTGGGCAAGCTCACAAACAGTGATTTATAACATTTTTCTAAACAAAAAAAGTCANGACAAGTGAAAATCTTGAAGTTTTCGGTTAAAATTCGGTTAAAACAGTTTTGTTCAATTGGAAATTGTTGGGCAAGCTCACAAACAGTGATTTATAACATTTTTCTAAACAAAAAAAGTCATTTTTTCGAAAAATTATCTAAATCACATGAGAAGATTTTAGTTGGTTTTGTTTTTTTTTCGACAAAAATTTTTTTATTTTCTTTCGGACATTATCCATTTAGGGGTAATTTTATGCGAAAAATCGATTGCGCGCACTCTCGCAACCTGAAAACCGCAGAAAAATGGTGAAAATTCGATTGTTTCAAGAAATGAACAAATATCCTCCTCTCTTGGGGGTGGATATAAACGTATTCGATTTAAGGAACAGGACTCACAGACAAAGCAAGAAATTTTAGGGGGTAAAAAATTACGCGAAAATTTCAAAGAAATCGATATATCTTTCTTCTGTGCTGTCGCCGATTTTTAGAGTCTTTTCCAAAGTTGTAGAGTAATGTTCCAGCTTTCCAATGACACCTTGACTGTGACCTGAAACAAGTTCTGTGCCGAGTTACAAGCCTTAGAAGCTCGACTACCCGGCGATACTTAAAAAACACACCAATTCACGAGCCCGGGTATTCCCAATTGACTTGGAACCGAAATTTTGTTCAAACCATAGTTGAAAACCTAGAGTATATGACGTTTCCGAACAAATTTGAGACCCTTACCAAAAACTGTTCCATGGCAGGGTCGATTCTTATACAAATCGTGTTTTATCGCGTGTTTTTTGTGAGAAAATAGGAATTTAAAGTTTGTGTATTGGAACGAAAATAGAAATTCTCTTGACGTAACTTTTAGCACAAGTCTGGAGTGCCGTGTTTCGAAAATTTACTAACAACATTTTATTTTTTCTCTCTTTTTTTAACGAAAAGATCAAGTTACTAAAGGGTCTTGTAGATTAGAAATCATTTCAAAAACAAAATAGCAAAAAACAAACATCGAAATATGATAGGACAAAAACAGGCACAGGTGTAGTGATTTAGAGGAGTATGGTCGTACGAGTTACAAAATGGGGGGGGGGCCTGGACAGTGGCATGGGGAAGGAGATGATAAAACAGGCACACATCCCCCCATAACGGGCCAAGGACCAAAAAAACATAATAACCCCCCCCCCCCTTTATGCTTTGGTATGAGGTCAAAAAGCCACTCTTCCCCAATCGATCCTCTCCGTACGGCATTGGATTTTGAGTGGATTCTGTCTCTTGGTTCTATTTTCTGAAAATTTTCAAGTTTCCTAAAACCTCAGTATAGAACTAGCCGCTCTTAAAAATGTTTATATAACAATAAAAACTTTATACAAACACCCTTTTACAACAACAAGACCACCTAATATTCCAAGAAATGGGCGAAGATAACATACTTTAAAATATTCAATCAAAATACCCCACGAGACAGGAAAAGTGCGGAAAGGTTTAGAGATGGCTTTTTATGCGAATGGTGACAGCTGGCACCCAACGCACACACTTAAGATATTGAAACGGCTAAGAATTGTTGAAAAATTTCGTTTTAAAGATTAAGGTATGTATGTAAGTCCAGGAAAAGTGAGATGTGTGATTATTGGCTTATTGCCTTTTGATTGTTTTCTATCGTAGATCACAAAAAGT
The DNA here is from genome assembly GCA_900406225.1 of Acrobeloides nanus. NCBI lineage: Eukaryota > Metazoa > Nematoda > Chromadorea > Rhabditida > Cephalobidae > Acrobeloides > Acrobeloides nanus. The sequence continues at coordinate 16,494 of OZJO01020824.1, forward strand.
TTTATTGCTTTTAAAGTGTTAGAATTTCTTGTAATAACACATGTTAAATTTAAAAATAATAAAAATTTGAAATATTACGAGGGTAGGGGTCTTATCTTGGGGAAGCGATTTCAACCGCGTGGTTGAAATCCAACTACCCGGTTTAATATAGGAACTCGACCACATATGTTCAAGGTCTTTCGTCAAAAAATTTCTACACGCCATCTATTTGACAAAAAAAATTTTGTATACCAGGAAGATGTCAATTTTTTGACCGGCGCTCCGCGCCGGCCAATACGTCATCTTTTTCAATTTTTCGTCGAGTACTACGTCATGTCTTGCATCAGATGAAAGCTTGAACATGTGTAAACTTGGCGGTGGGATACTTGCGGACGGACATTTGGGGACGGGACATTTGCGGACGGATACTTGCGGACGGGACATTTGCGGACGAAACATTTGAAAAATTCAATTTGTTCAAAAATTCAAATTTTAAAAAAAAATCCAATATTTTTCAAAAAATTCAAATTTAAAAAAAATTGAATTTTTCAAACGTTTCGTCCGGAAATGTCCCGTCCGCAAATGTCCGTCTGCAAATATCCCACCACCGTAAACTCGACCCTTATAGGCAAATATAGAGGGTGCGCCAAAAGAGTGGATTTTGAGATCCGAAAATTTATTTTTCTAAGGATAATTTATCCAGTATCTTGAATTTACGACTATAGCGAGGTGGGTCAAAAATTTTTTTCTTTAAGCCTATCCGTTCAAACTCGTCGAAATGAATTATAATATACGCTTGTAGGCGACGGTCCTGCGGGTGTTAAATAGGAATAGGACTCAAAATGAAGTCAATAATTTATTTTTATTAAAAAGTTGTAATCATACATGGGCAAGGAGGGGAGGTGCGGACCCTTTTTGAGGTGGTCCCCTCCCGATAATAAAGGTCCAGACGATCTCAAATTTTCAATTTTTTAAAAATTTAATCAATTTTTTGAAATTTTGAAGCAAAATTTGAATTTTTAAGAATTTTGAGGCGGTCCCCCCTTAAATTTTGGATTTTGGGTGAGTCGGTCAGGGGTGGCACCCTCCCCTTGCCTCAGTATGGTTGTAATAAAAACATATATCAAATTTTATTATCTAACCAAACGCCATATTATTTCGACAACTGTAAAAGAGATAAATCCCCGGTGGGCAGATCCTAAACATTTTGTTTAAAAAAAATTTCCAACAAATGTTGCTCACCCTGGATAGTTAGGATTATAATTTCGAATCAAGCCATAATTCCAGGGATACCAACGTTGCGAATAAATTATTGAAATGTAACAAAAAATTAATAAAGTTGCAAGAATTTTACGTAACATATAATTATTTTTACACAAATGAATATTGATCAACAAAATGGTCAGAAAAAATGATCGATTAGGTAACGATGGAATGTTGAATTGTTTTTGAAACGGGAGGCAAGTTCTCGTAATTGTTTTGATTAGCCAGCGCGTCCACGGCTATAATGACATGCAATTCGTCCTGGACATGCAGAAAAACTAAAAAAGTTTTATAAATCAGAGAGCAGAAAATAGGATGCGGCTTGAGCTGGCTTTAGCTTGTGAGGACCGATGCCAGGTCAGCCCAACGAATCTAAGTTGGGCTAATTAGGGTATGGGCAGTGGATAGGGAAGGGGAGGATAGGAACAAGCCCCTCACTTCAAGGGTCGATGGCCCGAAAAAGCAAAATCCCCCAGAAGTCGATGGCCAGAAAAACCAAAAAAGTGCCCCCTTTTCAACCTTTCTCGTGACGCCACTGGATCTGGGTCCAGCCTGGAATCCTATCTATATACAGTTTTTAGTCTCTATGGGCCCGGATTCTGGGAATGGCCTCTGAACCTAGAGTCTAGAGTGGGGTAGATCCGGAACGATCTTTAGGGGATAGGGTGTCTATACCTCAAAAACGAAGGACTCAATATCGAATTCAACCAATTATACCGATACGGCCGATAGTTATACCGATACGGCTGATAGTTATACCTATACCCATAGTTGTAATAACTCGGGTAATAATAGTTCCTATTGTAATACCCATTATAATAGTTGTTATAATAATTCCTGTTATACCAATCATTGTAGTAATAATTTGATTGGTAATTGTTATAATATCCGTTATAATAGTTGCTATAACCATAATAAGGTTGGTAATAGCTATATTGTTGTGGGTATTGGTAGTAGTTGTTATTATAGTAGTTGTTATAATACTGTGATTTTACGGACAAAAAACATAGGAAAATGATGAAGAAGAGAGGAAAAATAGAATTCATCACCGAAAGCAATGATACAAAAGAAACAATGGATAAGTGTTCTTAAAAAAATCTCGACTGCTCGAACTAAATCCGACCTATTTCCATAAAAAAGAAACTATCAAAGTCAACGGATAACGATTCATATGATAAATCAATGAAAAATACGCGTAATGTTTTAATGTTGAAGAAGTATGTTATTTTATAACTGTGCATCGCAATATCGGAAATAAAGGGCATCGGAACTAAAATTTTTGGGACCCTCTAAAAACTAGATTGAAAAATTTCAATATTAGCCAGTACAGGGGGCCGAGTGCCTCAGGCGCTCACAGTTTCTCCAAGTGTGGCTCATAGCGGCACTCCGTAATTTTTTGTTGCGGTTGGCACTACTACAAGGTCGAAATTCAATACGAGTCATTCAGTGATCGCTATAATGATGTGGTTCGGTGCACTCCAAAGAGTTCGGCATCACCGGCGCTAGCAAGGGTTCGGTTCCCCTTGCGCCCAAAAAATTTTGCCCTGAAGTATTTAGCGGGAAAATCTAAGAGTAACACTTCAATTACAGGGTGGCGCAAAAGTTCGGCGCCCATTCTATTTCTTATGCTTTTTACGGGATTTTTAAATATAATTTACGCACCAAAGTGTTCCCATGGGCAAGAAGGACGTACGGACACTACGGACAGTGGCAGCGGCACTGGGTATTCCAACAAGACTGCGCCCCATCGCATAAGGCAGAAGAAACCCAGAACTTGATCCGAGACAACGTGCCAGAGTTCATCGAAGTCGACATAAGCTCCCAAAGAAACAACGGAGAGTGGCCACCAAATTCCCCGGATTTGAGCATTCTGGATTATTCATTGTGGAGCATTTTGGAGGCCGAAGCGTGCTCGAAACCCCACCAGTCGGTTGAAGCCTTGAAGAAGAGTTTGGTGAAGGCGTGGAACGCAATCCCACAAGAAGTTATTGATAGAGCTGTGGATGACTTCCCGAAGCGTCTGAAGAAGTGTATTGATGCCAGAGGCGGCCATTTCGAAAATAAATAGTTAAATTATGCATTTGTTACTGTTTTTGTTGTGTTTCGAATAAAATATTTTGGAGCTAGTGCCAAATGACTACCCAAGTGAGCATGAACAAAATTTGACCTCGCAAAATATTTTTCAAATCAAATCCTCCCGATTTCTCTGGCTTAATTTCGTATTTTTCCACATTTTACCCTTAGCTACAATCCATAAATTCAACAAAGAAAGCAATAAAGACAATATTTAAAGGGGGAGG
>OZJO01020825.1:0-16134 GCA_900406225.1 Acrobeloides nanus
AATACACACTCTTATTTCCCTGAATCAGGGTCAAGGAAGCATTTTCAAGCTTCGGGAATGCGCGCAATCGATTTTTCGCCTAGAAATTAGTCTAAAAAGTCGGTTTTTAGAAGAGAAATCTAAAATTTTCATATTTTCGCTTCAATACACACCCTGATTCAGGGTCAGGGAAGCATTTTCAAGCTTCGAGAATGCGCGCAATCGATTTTTCGCATAAAATTAGGGGTAGTACGGTCATTTTTGCAAAAAATTTTTTTTCGAAAAAATGGCCCTCAAAAATGTCAAAAGTACGGTTTTTTTTGCACCACCCTGTAATGTTTGCATAGATAAAAAAGCTAAAAATCCCTTGATTTTATCAATACAGTTTTTTATTTTCATTATAAAAAGGTGAAGTAATCATCGCCGTGTCCATGTCGAGTTTCTGCGCTCGACCAACCGCCTCCGGCTAAAAGCCTTTTCTTGACATGTTGTTGTCTACTTTCTTTTATGAATCACCATTAATTATGATAAACTTTTGAAATTTTCGTGTTCGAGTTTAATCATGTAACATGTTTTTTTTCTTACACATTTTTATATAAATGTTCTTCAGTAGTTGTAAATTTCCAAATTTTTCTATATCTAATGAGATAATTAATAGGCTTATTGGTTATCTTACAGAAAGCCAATTTACTAGTTATCTTCCTTCTGGTATCAAAGAAGTAACAGTCAAAAACTTGAGCTTCCTAATATCATAGGGAGAGTCTGTGACGCGCATATTATTAAGGCTTTCTGTAGCTTACATACTAATAATATGTCCGAAATTTTCCGGACTATTATTTACGAGAATAGCGTATGTTTATATATGTTACCCTTTTATCTGAAAATCGACGACCTAAGCACATGAAAACGGTGAACCCAAAAACTCACTTGCCTAAGCGCCTTAGACCTAAGCGCATGAAATCGACGCCTAAGCTTAGATATCGATTTTATGCACTTAGGCTTAGGTCTAAAGTTTAGTCTAAGGCTTAAAACTAAAGCTTAGCTTAGGTCTAAGGCTTTGGTCTAAGACTTAGGTATAGGGCTTAGACTTAGGTCTAAAGCTTAGGTCTAAGGCTTAAAACTAAAGCTTAGGTCTAAGGCTTAGATCTAAAGTTTAGGTCTAAGGCTTATGTCTAAAAACTTAGGTCTAAAGTTTAGGTCTAAGGCTTAGGTATAGGGCTTAGACTTAGGTCTAAAGCTTAGGTCTAAGGCTTTGGCCTAAGGCTCGGGCGCTTAGGTAGGTGGACTTCTGGCACTATAACTTTCGCCACGATAACTTTTGCCACTTTCGTGTCAATAAACATATTAATTTAGACTAATTGAGAAAGTTGTTGTGGCGAAAATTATAGTTTTGTGGCAATGTGGCGAAAGTTGTTGTGGCGAACATGAAATGTGACGAAAGTTATAGTGCCGGACTTCTTGGGCTTAGGCATCATTTTCATCCTCTTAGACGTCGATTTTCAGATAACACAGAATTTTTACATAAAAAGATAGCATAGATAAAAAACACACATATTATACAACAACTTAGATTAACATCATATACAATACATATATACAAGGCTATTATTACCTGAACCAAAAAATCTGGTTTTCTCATGAACTTGTGTGGGGGAGGGGGATTTTGTGGACATTCATAGAAGATATAATGGCCAAAAATAGCCGAGGTATATGAGCCTAAAGTGAGAGCTATCCAGAACCGGAATCAGCAAATGACCAAGCGGTAATCCGGATTTGATCAATCGGCTTCCTCTTTGGATTCATTTCGCTCTGCTGACCATTATAACAGAAGTACATTTATAGTCATTTCGAATGGATTTTATTTTATCTTTTCCACTATTTCATTCGTTTATTTTTATCGCTCATGTGCAGTGAAAAAATCTGGTATTTTCATGAAGTTGTGTTTTTTTGTTGATATTTTTCACTTATACCACACCATGTTTTTTGATCCTTCTCAATGGATCTTTCTCCCCCTCATGGTGTTTTGATGAAATTCATGGTGTTTTGTGGAATTGTTTGAAGAGAGGAAGAAGAAGACATTTGCGTTGGCCTCATTACAATTCAATAGGTTTACAAACAACAGGAGTACAAACGAAAATAAACATTTTTTATATTTTTTAATTTCAAGAGTTTACATGTTACGAGTAGAAAAGCTCAACACAAAAATAGAAAACGACACAAATTCTTTCTCCTTCCTGATTTAAATTATGATTTTTGCATAAAAAAGTTGTTTTGAATTTGTTCTTCTTGTAGAATCTGGATTTTTTTCAATTGTTTATGATTCAAAAGATAGGTAGTGGTGGTCGATCAAAAATTTAAAAAAGTAAAATTCAGGGTTTTCGTGTCAATGTTCAGACACATTCAACCCGATCTGGCAAGTTAAGCAACGTTGGTTCCGCAGGTTCGATCCCACTAGGGCGAAAATTTCGATATACAAAAAAACTTTCTTGAAGCAAAAATTTTTTTGTAGATCAAAACTTTTGCCCTAGTGGGATCGAACCTGCAGGGGCCCAACGTTGCTTAACTTGCCAGATCGGACGGGCGGATTCCTTATCCACTTCGTCAAATAGCCGACATTTTTCGTAAAGCTAGAAAAACGTGTTATATATAAAAATACCATTTTTGTTCAAATTTGCTGCAGGTTGAAATTGCACGTTTCGACGTGATTGCACGTTTCAAATAAATCTGAAAACTTTTTACTTTGCTCTTGGTAGTTTTTTCTCGTCTGGTGTCCAACGTTTGGTGCACATGTTCTTTTTTTGTAGTCATTCAATGAATTTTGATCGTGATCAATGTAAACAAATTATCAAGTTGCTCAACGTTGAGTTACTTTTTGCAACAACCGAATCTAAATACCAACAAAACCGTTTTAAAGTTATGCATAAAAAGTTTTAAAGTTATGCATAAATGTGTAAAAAGCACAAAAATAGTAGCTTGAGAGCGGACTGTTAAGAGCCAGGTTAGATTCTTCTAGCTGTTAGATGCATCAATGAAAATTTATTTTTGACATAGAGGTTGAAAAACCCCTAGACAGTCGGTTTTCAGGCGAAAATCCGAATTTTAGTTCATTTTCGTTTCAATACACCTACCACCATCCCTGATTCAGGATCAACCCTTAGGTTTGCGATATCTCCATAGTGGGTTGTACCATAAGTTTTGAGCTTTTGCTATTTGCCTGGAATCTTTACAAAAACAACCATATATGGGGTGTTTCTAGGCTGCGAATCGATTGCACGCATTGCTGAAGCACGAAAACGCTTCATTGATCCTGAATCAGGGATCGTGGTAGGTGTATTGAAACGAAAATGGACTAAAATTCGGATTTTCGCCTAAAACCGGCTATCTAGGGGGTTTTTCTAGGCTGCGAATCGATTGCGCACATTGCCGAAACACGAAAACGCTTATTTGATCCTGAATCAGGGACGGTGGTAAAAAAATCAGGGGTATGCTTCAAAGATTTTTAAGATTAACTTTTTTGTAAAGATTTTTTTCTGGGTCATTTCCAGAAAAAAATTTACAAAATTTTTTCTATAAATGACTCCTCTATGGGTAAAAACATGCGGGGGAATCTGAATTTGACATTTTCGAAGCGAAGAACGCTTCCTTGATTCAGGGAAGGCCTGTGTATTGAAGCGAAAAGTTGCAAAAATGCGATTTTTATCTAAAAACGACCCGCTTTTGGAGTAACAATGTGCAGATAAAGAAAAAGCGTTGTTTTTAGACCAAAATATTCTCGAATTTTCGCGTCGATATACAGCTTTTCTTGAATCCGAGGAATTTTATAAATGTCAAATGCGGATTCCCCGCACATTTTTACCCCAAAAGTGGGTCGTTTAGTCGCAAAAATCACAACTTTTCGCTTCAATACACAGGTCTTCCCTGAATCAGGGAAGCGTTTTTTCGCTTCGAAAATGCCAAATTCGGATTCCCCACATGTTTTTTTAATCATCAAATCGATATATAAAGAAATTGAAATTAGAAATTTGATCATGCAAAAACATCAATTTCAAAAATTACCTGCAACTTTGTCAAGTGTGGTCCGTTGTAATTACACTGCCTGTCCCAAAATATCCATGTTTTTTTCTCAAATTTTTTGAAAAAAAATTTAATTTTTCAAAAATTCTAATGGCCTAACATTCCAATTTTGCATGAAAAATTTCCGAAAATTTCAATTTTTCAATAAAATATCAACAATCACACAAATCGCGCCTTTTGTTCTATTTTTGAACGGTATGATCGTGTATGATACCAAAGACCACACTAGAAGATTGACTTTTTGTACCTTTTACTTTGTATGGTCCGTTCATTTTAGGCATCACTTCCTAGAAATAGAGTCTATTCTTGCAACAAATTAACCTTCCGTGATAGTATGTTACAAACATGATCACGACCAAACTTTAATGAGCGTCTGAAAAAAACGTGTGTACGGATAATTGATCGCACGATAGGGGGAGTAATCATTTGGTTCAAAGTAAAAAGTCCGTAAAAAAGTTTTGGTATATAAACTTTTTGGACACGGCCAGATGTTTTAAAGTTTTTTTACTTAGGGTGCGCGCTAGCAGTCGTGAAACGCATTTCACGACGATTTTCGGACGCTAGCCGTCCGGAAACGAGTTTGAATTTTCTTGAATATTGACACGAAAACCCTGAATTTTACATTTTTTTAAATACTCCTAATTTTTGAGTGTATTTCAAAAAACAAAGACGGCATTCTTTATAGCTCGACGAGACGAACAAAACGACACAAAATTTATCCAATTTGATAATTGTTTTAGGTTATTGAAACGAAAATCCTGAATCAGGGTTTTCGTTTCAATAACCTAAAACAATTATCAAATTGGATAAATTTGGTGTCATTTTGTTCGTCTCGTCGAGCTATGAAGAATGCCGTCTTTGTTTTTTGAAATACATTCAAAAATTATTAGGCCTAAGCCGAAAATTCTGATTCATGTTTTCGTTTCAATAACCCAAAATAATGTTCAAATTGGATAATTTGGTGTCATTTTGTTCGTCCTATTTAGCTATAAAAAATTGCTACAATGTTCATGCTATGAAAATTTAAAAAATCGATGCAAAATCGATTTTTCTGCAAAAAATTCAAAAAAGTTTGTGTATTACAACGAAATGCATGAGCAATTTCAAACTCAATTATCTCAAAAATAAATAACGATTCAGAACATGCCGTAAAAACAAAAAATGCTCCATTTTTCATGAACTTTCCGAATATGGCAACCTTTTTCACACTGGATTGATCCTTTAAAAAAGAACACTTACACATTTCCACATTCCACCAATTGGTGAAATGAAAAATGTAGCGTTCGACCATAGATCGTGCCATTTCCTAGTTGAATTCATTCCCCTTTTCCATGCCAACGCCTAAACTTAAGCGATCTTTAACATTTTCTTCTAAAGGCTGGCGATAATGATGGGCAAGTCGAGCCGAGTATGACTTTTGTCCACTCGTCTGTATTCTAAACGAATGCACGCTACCAAAAACGAATGGAGCCACCTGACTGGTGGACAGGGTCTAGACCTTTTTAGACTACGAAGAAGAAGTATCGAACAATGATAGGATCTCCACGTCGAGTGTATATATTGTCCACAACACTGTCACCTACGCAAAACTTTCTATAAAAACATTTCAACAATTACGTTGAGATGATGGTTGTTTTTATTTTCTGTTATGAATTTTGAGTATTTTCTGTTATGAATTTTTGAGTAAACACTGTTGTTTAATTGAAAATCTTCTTTCTTTTTTATCTCTCGTTTTATGAAATCGAGAAGAAGTTTTCGGACTCGACCGGGATTCGAACCCGGACCTGCCTGACTACCGTCCAAGTGCACTACCATTGTGCTACCGAAACATACAACTGATGCACGTTAATTGGTAAATATTTGGCGGTGTATTTTCCACTAATCACAGTGTCACAGTGAGTAGTGGAAAATACACCGCCAAGTATTTACCAATTAACAGACATCAGTTGTATGTCTCGGTAGCACAATGGTAGTGCGCTTGGACAGTAGCCAGGAGACCCGGTCGGGTCCGAAAACTTTTGCCCAATTTCATATTAGGGACTGTCCTTAAATTACGTTTGCAAAAAGTTGGATTTTGGACCCCCACCCTTCCCTCCGTTAGTTTTTTTCCTTAGAAAAATCTTAAAATTTTAATGAAGCGTTAGATTTTCAGAGACCCCCCTCCCCTCTTAGCAAACGTAATTTAAAGACAGCCCCTTACCTGTATTTCCACGTCTCGGCGTGGTAATAATCCGAGCTCGAAAAATTTCCAAAAATGAGAGCTATCTCTCATTTTGTAAATTGGAAATTTGATTTCGTTCACGGATTGTGTTGTTCTTCGAAGAAGACTTCTCTCTAACATATAACCGCTGACCCAAAATGATCGGTTCTCGGATTCACCCATTCATTGATGATTAACGCCATCCGTCTCTCTTTGACTTTCTTTATTCAAAAATCGCAATCCTTCGTGAAGGATTAAAATCCAGACATGAATCGATATACTAGATTTATTTTTCAAATTTTAGCATGAAATTCAAAATTTCTATACCGGTGCAAAATTGGTGTATATTTGTTATTTTTCTTAACAATATTTTGAGTGTGCTGCCAGCTACTCTAGTCACATATCCAGAAGATGAAGTTTGGAGTTTCATTAAAGAGACGCCGAAAAGAAATTTAACGAAGAAATGTGCGGATAGTCTAGGTTTGGTAAGGATTTATGTTTGGCTAAGGCTGCGTTCAAGCATGTAAAAAAGTTGCCACAAAGTTGTCAAAAAATGAAACTTTCAAGGGAACCGCAAGGTCTGCCACAAAAATTTTTCACCGAAACCAAGCGTAAACGATAGGAGGCAGCTCAAAACGGTATAATATATCAAAATTTTGGTCCCGTACATTTTCATCGACCCAAAATGACAGGGTTCAAAATCCGGAAAAAACATGTTGAATCTGGAGCCTTGCACTCAGGCATTTCGTTTCAATACACAGACTTTTGGCGAAAAATTTTTGCATCGATTTTTTAAACTTTCATTGTAGCAATTTTGTATAACTAGCCGAGACGAATAAAATGGACAAAATTTATTGAATTTGAACAATGTTTTGGGTTGTTGAAACGAAAACCATGAATCAGGGTTTTCGTTTCAACAACCCAAAACATTGTTCAAATTCAATCAATTTGGTGTCGTTTTACTCGTCTCAGCGAATTATAAAAAATTGCTACAATGAAAGTTTAAAAAATCGATGCAAAAATGGAATTTCCGCCAAAAGTCTGTATATTGAAACGAATAGCCTGAGTGTTTTATTTTCGCGTCAATGTTTAAACTCGTTTAAAAATTTTTTCGCATTTTCTTTCGCTTATAACTTTTTACGGTTAGATTTTCAAGTAGTGCCGTAAAAGCAAAAAATGCTTCAAATGTTGTGCTCTATAAGATGGCATCAACTCCCCAAAAGTGAACTTAGTCCTTTAATATTTCCTAGATTTCCTAGTTAATTACTCTTTTTACTATTATCACAACACTTTATTGCTTTATAATTCCTATAAATTGTTTTCTCATACAAAAAAGACCAGTTCTGAAAAGTTCGCCATATTTTTTAAACGAACATCATAAAAGTAAAGGCTAGTATCATTGATCAAACGCTCATACCGGTTCCACTCACATGGCATTTGTGTCAAAAAAGAGGTGAAAATGAGATGCAAATTTCCTATTATATGGATAATGGAATTGCATTCCAAAAATTTAATGCTTGATTAAAAAATTTTTAGTCTACAGATGTTTGATGAGCAGTAAAAAAACCAATATACAGGGTGGACCAAAAAAGTGGCTTTTGTGATTTTTTGGGACCCTTGTTCGTAAAGATTTTCATCATAACATAAATTTTTTCACAAAAAGTGATTTTCTACAAAATTGTTCCTGAGATCACGATGGAAAATTTTGTAGAATATCACTTTTTGTGAAAAAATTTCTGTTATGAGAAGAAAATCCTTATGAACCGGGTCCCAAAAATCTCAAAAAGCCCACTTTTTTTGGCCCACCCTGTATTTATTTTGACAAATGCGAAAGATGTCTTACTGAAAAGGAACAAGACACACACATATTTTTAATAACATGATGTCTAAGATAAGTTATACAGGGTGATTTAAAAAAAATGAGACCAAAATAGATATGCAAAAATTTTCATGGAATTTGGATAACTTTAATTTCGATGTGGGATTCGAACTCGCGACCTATAAACTGCAAAGCTATAACTTTAGCCACTCGATCATGGGTCAAACCCCAAAACCCATGATATGGTACTCGTTTTGAAGCACTCGGCGAGTCAATTGGCGACATTCTTTTTTGATTTTGACCCTTGCCTTCTCTTTTAGAATTTTTGGGTAAAATTTCAATTTAGGTAGAATCTTATCTAACGGATCATTCCACACTTGAAGAACAACGCCGGTTCTTTTCGGCCTCATTTGGCACGGGTGATGCTATACAATTTGTTAGCCGGGATCAAGATCGATGGATCTTCAGGGCAATGAAGTGCATTAAAGCTGCGGGTGAAACCAGCTATTCCGCTTCCGAATACCCATTATCCTATTGCTATGGGGTGCCGAGCCTATGGGATTCCGAAGAGGCAGACACTGCCTATGGCATTTGTCTACCTAGCACTTGTGCAGATAACCATAAAACTGTAAGACTTTTTGGAGCTAGTACACAATAGAGGGGCCATCCACGTGAAAAACTTTTCAAAAAACGCTTCTCTGATCCAGGGGAGGCCTGTGTATTGAAGCGAAAAGTCGCAAAAATGCGATTTTGCGACTTTTCGTCGTGCTGACCGAAAAAAGCTAAGTCAAAGTAGTAGCAAAAGGCTCTTTTGAACGAAAATTAGTTGAAAAAAACTTCTTTGAAAATCCGGCACGTTATCGACAATAAAATAATGTTTTATAAAATCAGGCAAATCGTTTCAATACTCAGAGTAATTCAAACATCATAGAGTCAATAAGTAAAAGATAAAACAAAGTTTGAACAATACAACGAAAAGCAATAAATTATAAAATTAAGAAAACGAAAGGTAAAAGATGGACAAAATATGACAACCCCCTATTGTGTAGTAGTAGCTCCAAACACTTTTTTAGCTGTTGCGTGAATGGCAATCCATAGCGTCAAACAAAAGCGATTCGAAAAATCTTGAGTACGAAGGGTGTACCAAGTCCAGACACACGAAACAATGGTATGAACAGTTCATTCCGATGGCAGACTTCAGTTTTGACATGGTGCTGATCTTCCTTGTGGGTATTGCAACCGTCTACCATGTGAAGAGAGGCGAAAATTCCAAGCAAGACAACCATTTTCCACAAGTTTAATCTTATACCTTTTTTAGGTCTGTTCCCATCCAGCTTTTATTAGCATTTTCGGCGAAGAAAAACCTGAGAAAACTAGTCGAAATGCCCAAAGATCCTCAATCTACAATCCAGTGCATGTTCGGCCTGAGATTCTTATCCATGGTGTGGACTTTGGTTGGCCATTCGTTTATTTTTGTGCAAGCTTATTTGGACAATGTCGATGAATATAAAGCTGATCTAGTCGACAATTTTTGGAATCAATGGATCACCAACTTTACTCTCAGTGTTGATGTTTTCTTGACGCTGAGCGGGACTTTAACTGCCTATAGTTGGTTTAAAAAATGGCAAAAGAACACCACAGGTAAAAAAGTACAGGGTGCCCCCAAAAAAGGGCAATTTTTGGAGTGTCTCAGTTCGGGAATTTCGGCGATATCCTTCGGCAGATAGTTTCATATGAGCTTGGCGGTATTCATAGAGCTGCTTTTAACGGAATCGAGGTTCGTGACTGATACTACGAGCTCCCATTGGTGACCAGTTCTGTCATGGCGTCGTCGACTTTCTCTGCTTAGAACTATCGCGTTGTGGGGTAGAGTTCGGTGGCCTCGGGTGAATTTGTGCATGACCAAAGCACGTTTCTCCATCGCTGTTTGGCTGACCGATATCCAGTTAAGATTTTCAAGAAGTGGAGTAGGTCGGATTGAAATCATTGGCACATAATCTTACAGCGAATCGTTGCATGCGTTCGATTCATCTTCAAGTTTCCGGTGGCTTCAAACGAGAACGCTTTGAATCATGTCCGTCTTCGATTTCACGGATGATTTTGCCTCGTTCATTAAGAATACGTAGAAAGGATTTTCGTGAGGTTCCAAATTCTTTAACCAACTTGTTGACGCTGTTCGTTGACGCTTTTTCAATAATCTGAAATCTCTTCTCCAGCGTGATACGTTTGCGCTTTCTTTGATTGCTCATTTAGAACTTTTTCCAGATCTAAATTAAGCAATAATAAAAAACAAGGTGATAACTATTAATAACAATTAATTTACAAGAACAAAAATTTATATAAGGGGAGCAAAAGTTCGGGGAAAAACGTTCAAAAATTCGGAGACACTACCCCCTGTCGGATTTTGCGTTTTTGTATTGAAAACACCAAAAAACGCAAAATCCGACAGTGATAGTGTCTCAGAATTTTTGTCGGTTGTCTCCGAACTTTTGCCCCCTCCCCCCGATAATTCATCATCCAACAAAAACATACATGTATTCTTCTTCTATCGGTTCTTCGGTTCCAACTTCTAGAAAGTCGTCGTAGTCCATCCGGCATTCCTTCTGGCTAACTTGTTGACGCTTTTTCAATAATTTGAAATTTCTTCTCCAACGTGATACTTTTGCACTTTTTTGATTGCTCATTTTCGAATCTAAATTGCAGAAAAATAAATTTCACAAAAAAGCATAAAATTTTTTAACTTTCGGGTCTATCCCAACTAACAGAAACCAAAAGCCCTCCCCAAGAGTAAATCGGCGTTAAATTCAATTTAAATTTTTAAGAAAAAGAACCTTCATGGAACTCTTATGGCTATTGGCTCCGATTCTATAGGCATCGAGTTGTCCGCCTATGGCCGGCCTACATCTACACACTGCTAACTGTGACCACTCGACTGTCTATTACCCACTACCATCCAATGTGGCCTCCAACCGACCCAGCCGTGCAATGCCCATCACATTGGTGGGAAAATATTTTGTTCATCAACAGTCTTTTAGATAACCGATGCATGCCATGGACATGGTAATTTTCTGCACTAACAAAAAAGCCGATTTAACTTATATATTCGTTTAGGTATATCGGCACGGAGTTCATCTTCTATCTAGTATCTCCAATCTTTCTACTTTCCCTTCGCCGCCACCCCAGTTTCGGCTTGGGGCTTTCAGCAATTGTGATCATCATTTCGGCTTTGTTCAACGTCGGAGGCATGCTAGTCTATAATTTTCCACCCACGCAATTCCTATGGAAGCAGCCAGAGATCTTCAACCCGGATTATATCAAGCACCATTTGCTGTTGTACATTAAGCCACAGTACAGGATTGGCCCATACATAGTTGGGTTATTGTTAGGCTACTATCTAGCCGGTTTCCAAGCACAAACTCAAAAGAAACAAAGAAGCATTCGGTTTATTGTGGGTGGATGGGCATTGGCGTCTGTGGCCGGATTTTGGTCGTTGTACGGGTTGTATCCAGCTGCACAAGTAAGAATATAGATTTGCGATGCGATAGAAAAAGATGAATGAGAAAAAGAAATGATTGCGTGCAAGTTATAACAGGAACAGGGTTTTCGCGCTAATACACAGACGCATTCAAAAACATTGAAAAGATTATTCGAATTGTTTTTGCTGCGATGCCTACAGTCGTGCCGAATGCGTCATAACGAATGCGTTCGTGGCGATTGCATCGTGTCGAATGAAAGATGATTGCATACAAGTTATAAGAAACAGGGTTTTCGTGCTAATACACAGATACATTCAAAACATTGAAAAGATTATTCGAATTGGTCTTATTGCGATGCCTACAGTCGTGCCGAATGCGTCGTGGCGATCGCGTCTTGCCGAATGAAATATGATTGCGTACGAGTTATAAGGAACAGGGTTTTCGCGCTAATGCACAGACATTCAAAACAGTGGCTGTGTATTAGCGCGAAAACCCTGTTGTTTCAATTTTTCTCATGAAAACCCTAATGAGAAAAAAGATGATTGCGTGTAAGTTATCATGAACAGGGTTTTCGCGCTAATACACAGACACATTCAAAACATTGAAACATGGCATTTTAGGGATGGGACTGGCCAATCTACCATCTATTTTATGGCGCCACCCATCGAG
Source organism: Acrobeloides nanus (assembly GCA_900406225.1). Taxonomy (NCBI): domain Eukaryota; kingdom Metazoa; phylum Nematoda; class Chromadorea; order Rhabditida; family Cephalobidae; genus Acrobeloides; species Acrobeloides nanus. The sequence goes on from OZJO01020825.1 coordinate 12,218, forward strand.
TCGTCTTTTCCTTGGCACTTGGCTGGCTAATGTACGCTTGCCATACTGGCATAGGTGGACCGATCAATCGGCTATTAACCATGCCAGTTCTTCTTCCATTGTCCCAACTCAGCTACTCCGTCTACCTATTCCACATGATCCCAGTCGTGTTCACGTATCTATTGGCGCCGTTCCCAATCGTCTTCGAGACCAAATGGCTTATGCTAGGGCATTGTTTCATACAACTGGCTCTTTCTTATTTCTTTGGTAAGTTTGTCACAAACTGGTTTCTAACACCATTTTTTACTAACACCATTTTGTTTTGTTTAAGCTATCTGGGTAGAGATCCTGGAAGGGCTTCGCTCACAACTTTTACACCATCTCTCACTGCACTTCGTAATTCGGATAAAATGGATTCGAAAAAATAACAACACTTACACTTGTACGAACTCAGAGGTCTGATTTAACTATACAAAAATGAGGAAAAGGACATAGGCAGCGTCGTAATTATAGGGAAGGAAAAAAACATAAGGAGGACCAAGGCAAAATTTTTTTTCAAGTTGGGTCTCTCGAAATTTTTTTCTGAGTTTTCTTATTATCTCTGATCTTTTCTTATTGTTTTATTTAATTTTTTTAACAAGATAAAGAGGGCAGTAGATCATCCCTTACGGTCGATCTTTACGTGGAACATACCTTACCGGTGTAGTCAGTTTCTCCATCACAGAAATATTTTCATAAAAAGTGATGTTCTACAAAGTTGCTATTGAGAGCACGACAAACAACTTTGTAGAACATCACTTTTTGTGAAAAAAAAGTAGAATGGCCGAGTAAGGGATGACCGGTAAGGATCGTCAGTAACGGTAAGGAATGACCAAGTGCCGTAAAGAGTAACCGAATTTTTCAGGATTTGAAACGACGATGATTGCTGAATTGCCAGCACTGAACATCGAGAGAATCTTGCTCAACTGGGATTGCAAGGCTGCCTCAACACTGAAACCACTGCCTTCAAATGCAGACGTTGAAATGAAGCTAAAGCCGAATGAAAACGGTGAAGCAACTAATAATAAGAATAATCTCGTAGCCAACTTATAACTTCGCAGTCTTTTTAAAATTAAACAAATTTTTATAATGTTCAAAAAAATTTTTCTTAAAAAATACCCCCCATAATATGGGTGTCATTTTTCTCCTTTCATAGAGCCCTATAAATTGGTATAACAACAGAATTTTTTGGGGGAGCAGCGGATAAAGAAGAGGGGAATTATCTTGACCCTGATTCAGGGAATGGAGTTGGTGTACGGGCAAAAAAGAACAATTTTCGTTTTTCGCGTCAATACACCAACTCCATTCCCTGAATCAGGGTCAAAGAAGCGTTTTCATCCTTCAGGAATGTGCGCAATCGATTCTGCAAAAAATTCAAAAAAGACTGGTCCTTTAAAGGACCATTTTTCATGAACTTTCCGAATATCAACAAAAATGGCAACTTTTTTCCGACCAGATTGGTCCTTTATGTCCACCCTATATTTTCGGAGCCCCTCTTTTCTAATGTTTTTTTAGAAGTTTTACTTTAGACTAGTCTAAAACCTATATAATTCATCTAAATATGTAAAGATATTCTTCATGTGCGTATTCTATGTTGTTTCGTAATGATCTCAGTGTTATTTTTCTTGATTATTTTTTATGATTCTGATCGTTCCAGTTATTTTGATGAAAATCTGTCAAATGTTTGTTTATATTGACGGTTTTAAATCAATTTTGATTATCATGCAACGTATAATTTGTGGAAAAATGTATTGTAAAATTAATTTAAAATAAAAGATTTCCTTAAAGGACCAGTCTACTTTTATGTTGTTGCTGCCATGTGATAGAGCACAAAATTTGGAGCATTTTTGCTTTTACGGCACTACTTGAAAATCTAACCGTAAAAAGTTATGAGTGAACAAAAAAATTTTCAAACGAGTTTGAACATTGAAACGAAGAGCTTGTAGATCAATCAGATTGTTTATTGAAACGATTTAATAAAACATAAAATTCAAAATCCTTGAACATTTGAGAAAAAATATATATAGATTTTTATTTCTCGCCGAGACGAATAAAATGACACCAAAATTATTGAATTTGAACAATGTTTTGGGTTATTGAAACGAAAACCCTGATTCAGGGTTTTCGTTTCAACAACCCCCACTCGTTTGAATTTTTTCGCAATTTTGTTTCGCTCATAACTTTTAACCGTTAGATTTTCAAGTAGTGCCGTAAAAGCAAAACATGCTCAAAATTTTGTGCTCTATCACATGGCATCAACTACCCAAAAGTGGACTGATCCTTTAATTCACACTCTATTGTAATGATAGAGCAAAATATAAGAAACATTTTTACTACTATAAATGATAAGACGGAAGAGTTTCATATACCAATTGGCGTAGATTTGTTATATAATATTTTATCCCAACATGTTTATGAATCTCATTAGTTTTAGAAATGTTGGGTTGTACCATATTATGGCTTATAAGTAAAATTTCTTAGACCGACGCGCGTCTGTCTAAGAACTTTTACTTACAAGCCATATTTATTGGTCTTTCAAATTCCCGCCATCATTCAGACTACAAATTGGCGCAGCAAATATATCGTTTTGAAGAAAGCACAAAAGTCGTTCAAGTCACAAGGCTTTTTTTCATTTGGGGTATTGGCAAGAGCATGCAAATTTATTCAAACCTTTGCAACGCTTCAAAATTTCAACAAAAATTAAATCTTCTTGAAAGATTCCTGGGACCTTGTCCCATCCCTACTTGTGCACCTATGCTCCAAAAAGTCTTTTTTTTTAATCGCATCTCTCATAAACAACTGCAAATTGAAAAAATTTTAGTTGAAAAAAATTCCCGACTGGGGGTCTAGGACCCCATCTTTGTATGTGCCTCATAAAATTTTCAAGCTTTTTAAATTGAATTAGCTCCTCGTAGGAATTGAATTGAGAGCTCGTTGACAACTCATGTGAAAGAGGGGAATCTGTGCTACAATAGAATGGACTCCCAAAATCAAATCCTAGCTACGCCACTGCTCTGGGGCACATCGGAAAGTGGGAAGTAGAGAGTGGAAAGGGGTTTTAAAATCGCACTGTTTTTACAATGTTCAAACTTCCAACTTTTACAATTTCCAATATATTTTTTTGTTGAATTGTCCCATTCCTGGATTCTCGATACGTGCTTGTGGCACTAGTACAATTTTCACGGATGATTTTTTTTGATAATTCAACATTTTTTCATTCTTTTTTCTATAAATATGTCAAAATCACGGCTGTCGAAAGTTGGCCGAAAATGGGAGCACCTCCAAAAACTATAAAATTGGCCAGAAACTTGTTCTAGGGGAGTTTTCGGTACTTTTCTGCATAAATTTATGCAGAATTCTCCCTAGGGGGGATAGTGCATAAATACCGGTTTTTCTCAATCGAAAAATCGATAGCGCGCATTTTCGAAGCCTGAACACGCTTCCTTGATCCAAGGAAGGGGTGGGTGTATTGAAGCGCACGTATGTTTCAAGCGGCAATAAGTCTGTGCCAACTTTTTTTTCGATCATTTTTGTTACATGGGGGTTTTCGGCCATGGGGAACTCGAATCCGATGGAATTATCAAGTTTTAACTTCAGGGGGTACCTCTACTGGGGGAGGGAGAGGGGTAAAACATCAAATATTCAGGTCTGTTCTTTGTAAGCAAAATCCCACAAAAGGTCTGTTCTTTGTAATCCATTTTTGACCATAATCCCGAGGTCTAGGACAAAAAATAACGGCGGATTCGTGTTCAGCACCTAGAAGAACCCTAGGAACGTCGAAAATTTCGTTTAAAAAAAATCGAGTTTTATAGCGAAATATCAACATTTTAAACCTAGGGTACATCTTTGAGACCCCAATTTTTCGAAAAAGTCTGGATATTGACACGAAAACATGAGTT
>OZJO01020836.1:0-12618 GCA_900406225.1 Acrobeloides nanus
GCTTTGATCATCGTTCGGTCCGATGGTGATGTTAGCGACTGTTGCAATCAATGCGTCTAGGGTCTTGTTGAAATTATAGATTCCAATGGAAGCAGATGCATCGACTACAAAAACGAGATCGAGAGAAGCCTTATCGCAAGTGAAAACGGTGGTCGTAGTAGTAGAAGCTTGTTTGGTGGTGGTAGAAGCTGTGGTAGTTGATCCTTCTTCTTCTTCACAACCACAAGAATGACGTCTATGATGGCGATGGCGTCTATGATGGCTGCATTCTTCAGACGATTCGGAACTTTCAGAAGTTTGGCAACGACAACATTTCTTGCATCTGTGCTTTTTTGTAGTTGTGGATGGGGTAATCGTGGTGGTGGTCGGAGCTATAGTCTGGGTGGCTGTTGTGGTAGGAGCAGTAGTGGATGGTGTGACAGTGGTTGTAGTGGTCGGAGCGGTAGTCTGGGTGACTGTCGTGGTAGGAGCAGTAGTTGTGGATAGTGTGACAGTGGTTGTAGTGGTCGGAGCGGTAGTCTGGGTGGCTGTCGTGGTAGGAGCGGTAGTGGATGGTTTGACAGTGGCTGTAGTGGTCGGAGCGGTAGTCTGGGTGACTGTCGTGGTAGGAGTAGGAGTAGTAGTTGTTGTGGATGGTGTGGCAGTGGTTGTGGCGAGAGGAAGTGTTGTGGAGACTAAGAAGTTGTTGAAACAGTAGACGTTGTAGCCGCGCGTGTCGTGGTAGGGGCAGAAGTAGTTGTTGTCGACGTTGTTGGTGTAGAAGCTTTCGTAGTTTCACTCGGGATTGCAGTAGTTGTCTAAAAAACGGCGTTAGAAAATTTATTTCCTTAAACTTTTTGATAAAACTATAACCCAGAACCTATCTCACCTTAAAAGTAGTCGTTTTCTCCGTAACACAACCATTTTTAATCCGATACGTCAATATAAAACGCTGGGTCAAATATCTCGAAGATGCCCCAATTATCGCCAAATTCGAATCTGTGAACAAATCACTATTCGGCAAATCATCGGGACAACAAAACCGATATCCAACATTTTCGAATTTTCCCATTTTTGCCTCCACGGCTCCATAGAAACACCCACTCGAACAATATCCTCCAGCATTTTGGAATTGAATTTCAATTTGTTGACCTTGAAGAGCTTGAATGTGCCACCAACAAGATCCCGGGAAGGTATTGACTTGAGCGACATTACTGCCAGCAGAGCCGTTTAAAGTTTGCCAATCGCATGTAGCCTGAACAGTGGAGCCACATATTCCAGGATTACTGCCAGGGTCGCGTTGTTCACAAAGAGAGCCCCAAAATCCACCTGGACAAATACATTTGGTACAATTGGCTGGATTTTGGAAGCCTCCATTTTGACAGACAAGAGAGGTAGGGCATTGGTCTGAAAAGTGGAAAGTTACGTATCTACATGGCAACGCCAGAGTCCTTCAGGACAAGTCAGATCTTTTCGGGAACCCTCAGGCCACGTCCGGATACATCGAGACCTGCCAAGCCAAATCAAGACTGTCATGGCACGTCGAGACATGTCAGGTCAAATCAGAACACGTCATGACACATAGGTACAAGCAGGGTTTCTAATGATTTTTTCAAATTTAAGTTTTTGGGGTCCAAATTTAGGTAATTACTTACATTTTCCAAAGCAGAATTTAAGTAAAAATTAAATATCATAAGAGGGTTCGGACAAACGGATTGGTGGTGGTTTCAGGGGCTAAAAAAATTTTCCTGACCACCTACCCCAGATTTTTTGGACAAAAACTTGTGTAAAAGCGGGGACCTCCAACTTCAAAGTGGCGTAAAAATTTTATTCTCGGGAGTTTATCTTCCAAAATCTAATCTATTGTGCGATACTATTTCTCTACAAAATGCTTTTTTAGGTGAAAAGAATTTAAGGGTTCTGAGAAAAATCGTTTTGATTGAACTGCCAAGATTCAAAAATCCTGTGCTCTTAACACATTAACGAAGCTACAACACCCGGATCAACTCGGATTCACCTCAAATCGTTAAATTGGGAGTTTTTACAACCGGGGAATCGATTGGTGATGGTTTCAGAGGCTAAAAAATTTTTCCTGACCCACCTACCCCAGGATTTTTGGAAAAAAAATCCTGCCAAAAATTTACAAAAAATTTTTCTTTCTCAAGGTAACCTAATAGCGCACTCACTCAGGGATGGCAAGGAATGGAAAAAAAATGGAAAGAGTGGAAAAGCAATGGAATTAGAAACTTCATGATGCGTTGAGTAATATTTAAAAAAGATTTCGGGTTGTTGAGTTTTTTAAAATAAAGAAAAAGTATATACAAAATTTGTAACATTCNTGGAAAAAAAATGGAAAGAGTGGAAAAGCAATGGAATTAGAAACTTCATGATGCGTTGAGTAATATTTAAAAAAGATTTCGGGTTGTTGAGTTTTCTAAAATAAAGAAAAAGTATATACAAAATTTGTAACATTCCATTGCAATGGAATCAATTCCATTGCAATGGAATCAATTCCATTGCAATGGAATCGATTCCATTGCAATGGAATTGATTCCATTGCAATGGAATTGATTCCATTGCAGTGGAATCGGATTCAATTACTCTAAAAACGATTGAAAACATTTAATTACAGTTTTTGACGTCATTTTTAAAAAATCTTTGATAAATTTTGTAAAAATTCTATTCCATTGCAATGGAATGATACCAAATGCATTCTCTCGATTTGAATAACCGACTTATAGAAGCGAAATTTTGAAATTATTATTCTGAAGCATTTTCCATTCCTTGCCATCCCTGCACTCACTTAGGGGCGCGCGGAGCGGGTCCCAATGCCGGTTTAGTAGCATAGAGATGCAGCCCTACAAGTTGCTATAAATGCAAGCTGCCATCGACAGCCTGGACATCATATAAAATTGTATTTTTTAGTAAAATGTTACAATTTTCGAATTTAAGTAAAAGTTAAGTACTTAAATTTTTTAAGTTTTAAGCGTCAAATTTAAGTAAAAAACTTAAAAATAAGTAAAAATAGAAACCCTGGGTACAAGTCAAGACACGTCAGTAGACCTCGAAGACGTCATGACATGTCAAGCTATGTCAGGGCAGCACAGTAAATAGCCAGAAATTTTATAAGGGAAGGGAGAACATTTTTGAAAATTTTTTGGGGGGGGGGACATATCCCTCTCTCCGTGTACCCCCCCCCCCCCCCCCCTGATAGCTATGTCGCTGGGGTAGCTCAAGCCAACACCCATACCTCATTCGACCATTCACTCTTTAGTTAAAAACTCTAAAACCTACTCAAGCACCCATAGTGTCGATTGACCAACAAAATATCGTTAAAACTCGGCCCGGTCCTCTGTCCCATGGTATTTTGATACAATGGATCATAGGCTATCATAACAGGTTGAGTCGGATTAGCAGTAAAACCCTCTTCCGCATAGTGCATAACACTTCCGTAGTCATATGGAACCTGGTAGTTATTCGTATTAGTCGAGGTGTACTTGGCATAGCTGTGTTCATACCCCGCTAGGATGTTCGAAACATCAACGTAAACGAAATTGTCACGATCGTATCTTGATTGTTGATGATACACACCTAAAATTTTGGATAACTAAAAAAATGAAGCTAGGCTTTACCTAGCATATGGTTAACTTCATGTATGATAATCCCGAAATGTTCGCATCCATTTCCTATAGAAATATTTTGCTCTGGCCATGAGGCGATTCATTTCCGACTATAGCTTGTCGTTTTCCTCGTTGAACTTCGTCGATTTGTTTTAAAAGATTATCAACTTGGTCTTCGGAAAGTGCGATGTCACCTAAAGTTTTTGAGGTGTATATAAAAAGTTGAATATATACAATGCCTCCTAGATTATCCCCTAGAGACTCGAGTTTAGCTGACTTATAGGTTACCTTACTAAATACCTTTCACACGAAAACAATCCCTCCTCAATACCCCCCTCCTAAATTAAGGGGTCAGCACATCAACTGATCAAATTTTTCGATAGAAAAAATGATATAAAACAGACAACCGATCGACAAAAATCGATGAAAATGTGGTCAACTGATCAACATTTTCGAAAATTGAAGGAGTGTTTGTTATCGTGTGATATCTTTAGAGACTTAAGTGTCTCTACGAACCATCTAGAGTACCCCTAGAGGCTCCTAGTGTACCATTAGAAGCTTCTAATGACTCTAGTGGCTTGAGTACCCCTCCGAAGATTCTAGAGTACCCTAGGGGCTTCTAAAGGACCCTTAGAGGTTCCTCGAGATTCCTCTAGATGCTGCTAAAATCTCATAGAGGTGCATAGAGTACCCATGAGGCTCCTAGAGTACCCTAGAAGATTATAGAATACCCTTAGAGTCACCGAGAGTTCCTCTGAAGCTCCTATAGGCTTCTAGAGTTACACTAGAAGCTTCTAAAGTTCATATAAATGGCTTCTAGAATAGTTGTTAGAGGCTTCTAAAGTATCTCCGAGGCTCCTAGAGGTCCCAGAAGCTGCTTCTAGAGTACCTATATAGATCCGAAAGACCCCTAGAGGCTTCTAAAGTTCCATATCAGCTTAAAGAGTACACCTTAGGCTTCTAAAGTATCCTAAAAGCTTCTAGAGTGTCTCTGAGGTTTCTAGCACACCATAGAAGCTCATAAATTCACCTAGCGGCTCGTAGAGTACCTCTAAGGCGCCTAGAGTACCGCAAAAGCTTCTAAAAACCCCTAAAGGCTTCTAGAGTGCCCTTAGATTAGCACTATATTTTCTAAATATTTTAATCAATATATTTGGATATATAAAAAAGTTGAAACCCCTACCTTCGTATAAAACATCTAAAAGTCCTTCATTTAGTTCTTTGAAGGTGATCGGTTTGTCTCCGACACTGCTACGTTTAGATTTATGTTGGCGGGCAAAAGGTTTCCGAATTTTAGATTTTTTAGCGATAAGATCCGATGTTTTAGCTTGCCTCCATTTTTCGAGTTTTGCTTTGAATTTTTCCAAATTTGGGAGGTTTTTTAAGATACCATTTTTATGCTAGAAAAATCCTTTATTGAAAAATTCCCAAATTTACCTCATCTTTCTTTTTACCCCCGTCGAGAAGTCCAGCTCCGACGACTGTTGCTACCACAACTAACGAAAAAAGAGTGTAAGAATGCATCTCAGATGCTAAAAATTGAGAACGAACTAGTCAGAATCTAAATAAAACCTTTAGTAAAATAAGCCTTTTCGTATCCGATATGGCCCTTTCAAGTCGGAAACGTCATATATCTAGGCTTTCAACTATGGCGAATTGATTGGCGCCAAAATTTCGGTTCTATATCAATTGGGAACACCCGGGCTCGTGACTCGGCGTGTTTTTTTAAGTATCGCCGACTAGTCGAGCTTCTAAGTTTGTAACTCGACACAGCAATTGTTTCAGGTCACAGTCAAGGTGTCATTGGAAAGCTGGAGCATTGCTCTACAACTTTGGAAAAGACTCTAAAAATTGGCGACAGCGCAGGAGAAAGATATATCAATTTCTTTGAAATTTTTGCGTGATTTTTTACCCCCTAAAATTTCTTGTTTTGCCTCTAAATCTTGTTCCTTAAATCGAATCCTTGCTTTAAGAGGCTGTAGCCCCTAAAGCTGGCTGCCTATCGTCAGCTGTCAGGCTTGCTTATGCAAGCTTACTCTCACTCAGTCTCTGGCAAGTAATCTGGCTATTATGTAGTCCCATAGCCAGTCGTACATATTGTAGTCTCTTAGTCTTAGTAGCTTAAGATAGTATTATATAATATAATATAATAAACCTTATATAATGTACTACAACTATACAATTCTGGGGGCTACAAGGCGATATCTCGAAAATTCGAAACAGGGGTGGGAGTACGCCAAAAAGTGTCGCCAAAAACTTGAAGCTAAAAATTGAAAATTCTTTAGATTAGCGAAATTTGCCATAATTTATATATATTCGGAAAATTCATGAAAAATGGAGCATTTTTTTGTTTTTACAGTAAATTCTGAATCGCTAATGGCTTTGAGATAATCGCGTTTGAAGTTGGCGATTTTGAATTCCCGCCAAAAGCTGGATCAGGTTTTGGCGGAAATTTAAAAATTTTTAAAATTCAAAATCGCAACAAAAAATGCTCCATTTTTCATTAATTTTCCGAATATATATAAATTATGGCAAATTTCGCTAATCTAAAGAATTTTCAATTTTTAGCTTCAAGTTTGTAGCGACACTTTTTGGCGTACTCCCACTCCTGTTTCGAATTTTCGAGATATCGCCTCTTAAAACAAGGATTCGATTTAAGGAACAAGACTTAGAGGCAAAACAAGAAATTTTAGGGGGGTAAAAAATCACGCGAAAATTTCAAAGAAATTGATATACACTGCTCCACAAAATGATAGGTTCACCCTTAAAAAACGCGTAAAATTTGCATTTTTCAAGCTTTTTCAAAAAATTTTTTTTAATTATACTCCTCGTTTTCTGAATAACAAGTCCGGATAAAAATAATAAATGAAACTTGCTTTTTAAAAGTCAAAAATCGAAAAAACCGATTTTTGCTATTTTTCAACTCCACAAAATGATAGTTCACTTTATTTTTTTCACTTTATTCGCTTTCTTTTATTATTTTTTTCCATTTTTCTGATTTTATTTTTTCAGCATAATGGGACGTGGAAAAACTTTAACAGAGTATGAAAAAGGTCAAATTTTTGCGTATCATCAAGCTGGCAAGAGTAACCGTCAAATCGCGCCTCTTGTGGGTCGTTCATTGAATGTTGTCAACAATTTTTTGCGCGATAAGCGCGGATATGGCACGACAAAGGCTCCTGATCGCCCTAGCAAGGTTTCTGAACGTGATAAGCGTCGAATTTACCGAGAAGCTTCAAACTCTGTGAAGAATTGCAGCACCATCAAAAAGGACTTGGGTCTTATTGTGTCAAAAGAACTTGGGTCTTATTGGAAACCATTAGACGCACCATCGAGAAGAATCCGAACATTGTCCGACGCAGATTAAAGAAGGCCCCAGCAATTAAGAAGGAGAACAAGCAAAAGAGAATCGATTTTGGACGTCAGAACACGCGACGAGATTGGTCCAAGGTTAGTCATTTTGGGGGTTTATGGACAGGGTCATGTGTTTTTTTTAGAGCTCCAAAAAATTTTTGAACTTACTGCAATCGTTCCATAAATTTGGTAAGGTTCTTCTAAAATCAAGGCATTTTCTAGACAAACCATATTTTTTAGCAGCTTCTGATTAAATTGGCATAATCACTCAATGGCTGTTCAAAAGTGATTTTCCAATGTGGAATTAGGCGCGATGAAATTTCTTTATATACAGGGTGTTCATATTGAAAAACTGTTGCCAATGGTTGGTCGTACTCATCCGCAAATTTTACAGATTTTCTTTTTCGTTTGTTTGGTACAATTACAGAGACCGATGTTGGAGTTTGTATAGTGGAGAATATTAACTGGTTTTCTTTAGAAATCGAAAATAGGCAATTTTTCAGCAAACTTCTAATATATAGTTCATCTTGAGCAGATTGATTAAGCTTTTCCAAAATATCGGGTAGAGTAATGTTCGGTACGATTTGATCGTAATTTTGGTGATTGCCACGACACATCAAGCGTTTTAATATTTTCGTTTTAATTTTGGAGTAGAAAATTCTGAAAATTGACAAATTAATGTAAAGAAAGATTCTTCATTATGTGTAATCGATGTCTAGCATAGCAAAATCGAAGCTACTACAGAGTGTTGGGGGATACCCACTTGAAAATTTTTTTCTAGAAAGGACCCCCTAGGGGTAAAAAAAGGGATTCGAATTTGACACAGATTGCACTTTTCTGCCATGAGAAGAAAAAATCGAAAGGCACATCGTATTTAATAGTACACAAATGTAAAGCTCAAACTTTCTGCAATATTATAGTTAACCAATGATTTAATCCAATTAACAAATGGTTTTCTCGAATTTTCGCGTCGATATACAGCTTTTCTTGAATCCGAGGAATTTTAGAAATTTCAAATTCGGATTCCCCACACATTTTTACCCTATTTCTGGCCACAGTTGCACAGACCCCGGTCCAAAATTTTTGTTTTTATGACTTACCTCCCACCCTCCGCAGTTTGGCGACCTTTTTTTAGAAGATGGCCCCCGGTGCCGGGGATCGATGACCTACCCCCCCCCCTCCACCTCATGACCTACCTCCTCTCTACCCTATGACCCATGACCTACCCCGATCGAATTTTACCGGGGTGGTGCAACTGTGTTTCTGGCTAAAAACGGGTCGTTTTTAGCCAAAAATCGCATTTTTGCGACTTTACACAATACGCTTTCCCTGAATCAGGAAGCGTTTTTTCGTTTCGAAAATGTCAAATTCGGAAACCCCGCATGTTTTTATTCCTAGAGAAGTCATTTCCAGAAAAAATTTTCAGCAAATTTTCACTTGGGTGGCCCCCTCCCCTATTGTGTAGTAGCTCCGAAAAATCCCTATAAAGCTATTTTGAGAAAATTTTAAAAATTACAATTGTTTGAAAAACTTGCTCAAAAATCTCATTTCTTGTGCCTGCAAAAATTCATAACTTCCTAAAAAACAAGAATGCCCAATTTCTCAAACTATATAATTTTCATTTAAATAACAATAACAAATTGACGAATGCATGTAAATAAGCACACCGAAAAAATAAAAAATGCGCAAACTAACTGGCGAAATATATACATACTCAGATCGAAAAACACACACACAAAAGCAATCTGGGACATTCGCGAAATTGACCGAAAGTGAGGAGGCAATGATGTCATTTCTTATGCGGTCGTCCACTCGTGTGTCCGCAAAAGTGAACGTTTTCTGGGGTGGTCACTCGAGTGAATGAACGCGCTTGGAAAATGATCTTTGATGTGCTAAAAATTAGCGTGAACATTGATGCCTTATATTTCGAAAGTCTTTTTTTCAAAATTTATAACAAAGAAGGATATTATAACAAATAAAGATTTATAGCAAATAAAGCAAAGATGTAAATTAAAAATGAAAATAATAAATATAGCGGATACAAATCCTACCACTGTCACGTTTCTATTTTTAAAAGCAAAAAAAATTCATGATTAAGAAACTAACACGGCAATCAAAAAAATGCCAAAAAAATGTGAGCAAGAGTCAAAAACAAATAAAAATATCGCCAATTTATTCAGCTCGGCAAGAGCTTCAAAACGAGTACCATATCATGGGTCTTTGATGGTTTTCCTCATGGCCAAGCAGATAACTTGCTCAGTATTCATTCATAAGGTGCGGGTTCAATTCCATGCCTAATGTCATTTTGTATTTTGTTGTCAAAATGATTGAAAATTTTTGAATGAAATGATTTTATAATGGGAATACGATAGCATTAATATTTTTTAATTAAAACTTTTGAAAAATTGGAAAAATCGAAAAATCACAAAAAGATTTTTCGAATTTTTTCAAAAGTTTTTATGAAAAAATAATTGCACCATCGTGTTCTCATCATAAAATTACCCCTATGCAAAAATTTTTATGAAATTTTACAGCCAAATAAGCAATGACTTTTAGGCGCGGGATCTTCTGGGTAAAGGCGAGCACATTAGCCACTCGACCATCAAGGGAGTCAATGACCAGGGATGAAACTTCCGACGAGAAATTTTTCGATTTTCTTCTAAAAATCGAATTTTTAAGGTAATTTCTAGGCGCAAAATCAATTGCGCGCATTTTCGGAGCATGAAAAATTAAGTTTAACCCTGAAAATCAGGGTAGAACTGCGCTTCAACGCGAAAAATTTTTCCAATTTTCTTCTAAAAATCGACTTTTTAGAGTAATTTCTAGACGAAAAATCGATTGCGCGCATTCCCGAAGCGTGAAAATGCTTCCTTGACCCTGATTCAGGGAAATAGATGTGTCTAATGAAGCGAAAATCGAAAAATTTTGAAATTTCTCCCTCAAAATCATATTTCTGGGAGTAATTTCGTGCGGAGAATCGATTGCGCGCATTCCCGAAGCGTAAAATGCTTTCTTGACCCTGATTCAGGGAAATAGATGTGTGTATTGAAGCAAAAATATGAAAGTTTTGAATTTTTCTTCTAAAATTATTGTTCTAAAGGTTATTGTATGCGAGAAATCGATTCAGCGCATCCCCGAAGTGTCAAAATGCATCCTTGACCATCGTCCTTGAAAAATTATGTTTCTACCGCAACGCTTATGGGATGCGCTGAATCAATTTCTCGCATAAAATAATCTTTAGAACGATAATTTTGCTACATGCGCTACCTTTGGGTAATGAAAAAACTACCCTAAACTATCCAATGTCCAAGTATGAGCCTTTTTTCGAAATAGTCCAGCTGATAATTTCATACTTGTTTTGTAATATGACGTTTTTTAACTCTCGAAATTTCAAATATGTAAAATTGTGATAAGCAAGCATCCTTCCTTCTCGTGAATCATTCCTTAGATAATAGTTCCTTAAAAGGCTAGAAGAAAAAACGTCAAAAGCTGATTCATTCATAGTTTTGTGACTTCAATAAAAAATTGATAAAAGAGTATAAAAACGAAGAGGTCTTAACAAAGTCATCATTATTGAATAGTTTTAAATTTTCTATTTTTTATTTCTTATTGAACTACAGAGTAAAAAATGACTCATTGGCATTTTGGACACCACCATCATCATCATGGTCACCATCATGGAGTAAGTTTTTTTATACAAGAATGAAAAAAAACTTACTCTTTGGCCCTCCCCCTCTCTACTCTTATCAAAAAAATGAAAACTTTCTCCTTGGGAGATCAAGTTGTTTTTTAGATTTTAAAAATTTATAAAAAATATGTCTATTCAACCATTTCAATAAAAAATCACATTTTTTACAAAAAATCTTCAAAAAATGGCTATTTTGAAGAAAAAAACGTTTAAAAATGATTCCACCCTAAAAATAAGCCAGATCCTCCGAAATCAGAGTTTATTCTATGCTCCATTCATACATCGGCAAGGGGGGGGGTACTGTACTCCCCCCCCCCTAATTCGTTTATCGGGGGAAAAATTAGTGGACCAATTCGTATTTTGACGGCAAAATATATATACGAATTCGTATTTGACTACGATTTCGTATTTCCAATTCGTATACGAATTCGTATTTCGACTTTTTCGCCTGTCGACGNCGAATACGTCCAAAACATATATACGAATTCGTATTTGACTACGATTTCGTATTTCCAATTCGTATACGAATTCGTATTTTGACTTTTTCGCCTGTCGACGTTTTTTTGGTCGACAGTAACCTTTGGAACCAATTCGTATTTTGGGGCCCAGTACCCCCTGCTTGCCCATGTATGGCCCCATTGTCTACTTGTCCATATTCAAACTATTCTTTGATAACTTTTTTGTAATTCACAATTTTTAGCACTATGAAATGAATGTTTACGTACCACCAGTGAATGTCGCCTATCCTGTACCCGTATATAACACTTATAATTATGGCTACAATCCTTATGGACAACCGGTTGTTTATAACGGCTATTATGATAACTGTCATAGACATTGCTAAATAATTTGCATAATTATTTTTTTGTAAACTAGTTAACTTGCATAAAATGTAGATATATCTTGTAAATAAAATATAAGTTCCGAAGCTGACGCGCCCTTTGGCGCTTTTTTTAATGTAAAGAGTCCTTTATTTTTAATTTCCAAATATACCTCCCTCTTCCCTCCTCATTCCTCCCACCCCTTTTTTCCTCCTCCATCTTTCCTTCTTCCTTCCTTTTCCTCTTCCCTTCCTCGCTCTTCCCCCTTCCGCGCTCTTCCCTCCTCCATCTTCTTCTCATCCTTCCTCCCTCTCATCTTAAAAAGTTCTCCAAATTGGCTAATTTTTGTACTCAGGAGTTTTCGGGTATGGAGAACAGATTTTTGCAAAATGCTTAGAACCATGGGGTTTCATGCCCATTAAAAAATTTGATTTTATGGCAAAAACATTTGGTCGCCGGTGGGATTCGAACTTGCACGTTCATAGTCAAAAACCGTGAACACTACCACTCAGCCATGGTGACAAGCTGTCACTATAGGTGAGTGGCAGTGTTAACTTAATTCACATAAACTCCAATACCGACAGAGAAAACGGTGATTCTTCGGCTGGCTGCAACTTGTTGTGCACCTATCACATTATAAAAATCTTGACCATTGATGATGACAATCATAATATCTGGGACGGTTGCACGATCTACGGAGTTTCCAAAAACATCAGTTAGGGCTTTGGTCATACCAGATTAGATGTTAGTTCCTCCATCGATGTAATATGTTTGAGAAATTGCGACTTGGACGGAAGCGACATCAAGTTGGTCACCCAAACCTAAAATTCTTGTGTGAAGCAGTTTTTAAAAATGGAACGAATCCATGGGTCCTTTAGGTACCCAGACCCATTTTAGGACTCCAACTGGGATCTATTTGACCCCCATACGTCAAACATGTGTTTAAAATAATGACATGTGATATGGGGTTTTTATGCAATGGCAAGAATCACATATAGTTGTTAGCTTCCCTTTTAACTTTATTTTAAACGCATATTTGACTTTTTAAACTTTGTATAAAAGAAAAGAAGACATTATAAATACAGGATGTTAGAAAATTTATTCCGGACTTTCAAAAGTTCGCCAAAAATCGAGTTTAAATCCTTTTCAGTCGCCC